>AWUE01019572.1:0-69434 GCA_001974825.2 Corchorus olitorius | reverse complement strand
TCAATGAATCAAATAGGGATATATATATAAATGTTCATATATATAGAAATCATTTTACAAATAATTAAACATACAAAGCGTTTGAACCATTCATGAAAATGTGTATCAACACCAAGGTCAATTTCTTCTGCTGTATGTCCTTGTCTTCGAAGATAGTTCACAAACATTCTGCAAATATGATGTCATTTTAGTTTATCAGGTACCAATTTATGATATCATTTTTATAATGAACCAATTAAGATGAGTTCGATCCATCAAACACTTACGCATAATAAGGTTGGACTTCAGGACAATTTCGCAAAACATATGTGTGAGCCACATGCAACTCTTCTTGGTTCAACAAACGAGCACGAGGTTGACAATGAAACCTACCTGGATAGTTGAAAATAGAGAAAGCTGGAAGGCTTGGATCATTCACCCTTTCATCATTCCTCCGTGGTCTCCTACTTGTACAATGTACATCTGGTTCAAAGTAGTGTTGAGCAAAAGTATTGATCTCATAAGCAATGTAAGCATTACATATTGAACGTTCAACTTTTGCTTTATTCTTGATAGATTTCTTCAATTGTTTAAGGAACCTAAAGAAAAGAAAATGTTAATAAATGTAAACTTTTTCACATTATAAGGCACAAATATGATTGCACACAATAAGTAATGGAGATATAATATCGTTCAAAGGGATACATCCATCTAAACTGAACTGGACCTCCAACTAAAGCTTCATAAGGCAAGTGGATAACAAGATGTTCCATGGAATCAAAAATCGCAGGCGGGAAAACTTTTTCCAAATTGCATAAAATTACGGGGACATTCTTCTCTAACTCCAAAAGCTTATTAATATCAAGAGTATAAGAGCATATATTTCGAAACAAAAGGTTCAACTCTGTCAATGGACCCCATACAAACTTTGGTAACATCTCCTTATATGCGATAGGAATAAGCCTCTGCATAAAGACATGGCAATCATGGCTCTTCATGTCTGTCAACTTCAAATCCTTCATATCCACACATCTACTCAAATTACAAGCATATCCATCTAGAAACCTTAAGCATGACAACCACTCACATATCATTTTTTTTTGCTCCTTTGTTAAAGTATACACTGCTTTCGGTTTTGACCCCACGTTGTCAACATCTACAGCAATATCATCGCGATCGCAAACAACCGCAATATCCTTCCTCGCGTTCAAAGTATCCTTACTCTTGAACTTGACATCCATGACAGTTCCAAACACGTTGTCAAATACATTTTTCTCTATGTGCATGACATCTAGATTATGTCGAATCAAGTTGGTTTTCCAATATGGAAGGTTCCAAAATATGCTCCTTTATGTCCATTTATGATTACCACCATAACCTTCAGTACGTCTAGGGCTCAATCTCGTTATTTGCACGTTATGCCTGAAGGATCTCTTCCCCAGACAACCTTTGCGGCGGACTCCGTTTCTCTACCCGGTCTCGAGTGAAAGACTTTTTATCCCTCCTGTACTGATGGTTCTTAGGGAGGAAAGCCCTATGACAGTCAAAATAAGTTGCTTTCCTACTGTAAGGTAAAACAAAAGCTGAAGTGTCCTCCATACATATTGGGCACCCCATTACCCCTACTGTGCTCCACCCAGATAACATTTCATAAGCAGGAAAAGCATTGATGGTCCACATAAGTGCAGCCCTCATCCGAAAAGACTCTCCAGATGCAACATCATAAGTCATCTCACCATGAATCCACAGGTGCTTTAACTCATCAATTAAAGGTTGTAGGAAAATATCAATGTTCTTTTTTGGGATTCTTAGGTCCAGGACATATCAATGACAAGAACATATAAGGGCTCTTCATACACATACCTGGTGGAAGGTTATAAGGAGTAACAATAATAGGCCAACATGAATATGTCTTTCCAAATTGCCCGTGCGGTGCAAAACCATCCGCGCAAAGTCCCAATCGAATATTTCGAGGTTCATCTGCAAAATCTGGATAAGTCCTATCAAAATGTTTCCAAGCTTCAGCATCTGACGGATGACACATTATTCCTTCATCTGATTTAAGCGTATAATGCCACCTCATGTGTTGCGCTGTCCCTTTGGAGGCATACAACCTTTGCAATCTAGGGGTAAGTGGGAAGCACTTCAAAATTGATTGCGGAGTTTTTTTCCGCTTCCGATTGTCGATTCTCCCTCGTGACTGTTCGTATCTAGCTGCACCACAGAACTTGCACGTCTCTTGCATCTGATCATCCTTCCAGAACAACATGCATCCATTTGGACAAGCGTCAATTTTGACAACAGGTAAGCCCAAATCACACACTAATTTCTTGTGCTGATAGTAATCTGAGGGCAATGTGTTTTCAGGTGGCAACATACTCTTTATAGTGTCACACATATTATTGAAAGTATCTTCAGACATATTGGAATCCGACTTGAGAGTCAAAAGCCTGGCAGCAGCAGAAAGTTTGGAGTATGTCTGACATCCATCATATAGAGGCTGGTCAGAAGCTTTGATCACATTAGAAAAGTTGTCATCCAAATGTACCATACGGTCACCATTGAAATTGGGTTCACCAACTTCCTCAGCTTCTGGAGCAACAGTACTTGGTCCTGCTTCACTATTCGAAGGATGTTCAAAAGTTGCTCTGGCAGAATCAAAAATCATCCGTTGATCCCATGTCATATTCTCATAATCACCCCAATGAGACATTTGCTCTGGAACCTCAGGTGCTCGCTCAAGAAATCCTTGTGCCTCTCTAAGTGGCCAAAGCCTCTTCCTCATAAGCAGTCCAATTCCAATATCTATCTTTAAACCCTCTACGATACAAATGAAACTTCACATCATCTGGACTCAAGAACTTCCTATTTTTGCAATTATAGCAAGAACATCTTATTTGATCCTCGCTCATATACTGATATTGGTGTGTAGCAAATTTGATAAAATTCTTCCACCCCATTCACAAACTCATCTGTAATACCTCCACGATTAGATAAATTCCTATTATACATCCATAGTCTGTTTTCCATTTTCACTAGAAAATAAATGGAAAATACTATTAATAATGATGAATTCATGAATTACAACAATAATTGTATAAAATGCTACACCAATAATAAATTTGACATAATAAACACAAAGATAAACTATATCACTGAACTTGTCCTTTTATAATAAAATATATCACCTTATAAAATTTTTGCCACAAATTTCTTGACCTTTTACAGTTTTGCAATTAGATCCCCTAACTTGTAAATCAAAGCACTTTAATCCCTAATGCATATAATCAACCAAAAATCCATATCCGAATATAACAATAATTCATGCAATATAATTACAAAAAGAATGTACTAACAAAATATTTGCATCTAGCTCCTTCAACTTTTCTAATTTTGCAAATTGATCCCCTAAATTGTAGATCTATGCACTTTAATCCCTAATGCATATAATCAACCTAAAATCAATATCAATATACTAAAAACTTCTTTAACTCAACCAGTAAATCCATTTCCATATTCAACAACACAACGTAATAACCCATAAACTATAATAATAAAAACTTATATTAATTAAAACCCAATACATTATTAATAAAACTAAAGTTAGTTGATAATGTCATACTTACAATGTCAAATGGATCAATATGAGAGTGATGAGCTACATGGATTCAATGCTACCTTTAACAAAGGAGGAAAATGAAATATCACAACAAAGAAAGTTTTGGGAGAAAATGAGAAAAGAGGGAGGTGAGGGCTGCTGCAAAATGAGGTTTCTGGTTCTCAAAGCCTTTAAAATCTATCCAGCCAAAACGTTGTGTTTTGGCTAGGAAATCATTTAAAAAAAAATTGAAGTGGAACGGCTTTTGGAACCAAAAGTAAAATCCGTTCCAAAAGCCGTTTCAAAAAGACGGTTCCAAAAGTGGTTAAAATTTGCAACGGCTTTTGGAACCACCTGGCACGGAATATATGCGCGGATTATGGCGCGAAGTTTGCGAACCATCTTTGTAACAGCATTATCCGTTCCAAATGTGCTGGAACGGTTTTTGGAACCACTTGAGTCAATTTACATAAAATCGTTCCAAAAGTGGTTCCAAATTTTGGAACGCACTAAATCCGTTCTAAAATGTGGTCGCAAATCGAGTTTTTTTTAGTGAATTTTTATTGTATCATTCAATAAAAATTCTTAGTAGACCACTTTTTTGAAATTTTCCAAAAAAAAGAAAACTTAAATGTAATAGAGATTGAATGTTTCGCTAAATACAAATATATGGATAGGTTTGAAGTCTTCAGCTAGCAAATCTATACGTTAATAGAGATTTTGGCAAATCCAATTTGAAATGTAATGTCCTACTCTTAAAATAGGATAATTACCTGGATCAAAAAGGAAAGAAAAAAAAAGAGAAAAAGAAAATGAAGATGAACCGCTTCTCTTCCTCCTCCTACATTTCCAAGTTAAAAGAAAGATCATAGGATATAGGCTTTTTTTTTTTTTTTTTTGAGTAGATAGGATATAGGCTTAAAAGGCTATATATAATGCAGAAAATAATTCAAAGAAACTTGCTTTTTTTTTTCATCAATTCAAAGAAACTTGATTAAGAACCCAACCTCATTACCTTTTCGTAACCAAAGATACAAAAAAGGACATTTATTGGTGAAACCCTATATGTAGATTCATTAATTGAAATTCATGAGATGAATTCATGGCGCCATTGATTACTCCATCATCAACACTTGCTTTTTATCTACCCACTATTTCTTGCCTCTGGACTCTGTCTGCCATATATTATATACTCTGTTATGGACCTTAATTTCCATTTTTATTTTTTATATCTTTTACTTTGACTAGGTCTGGTAAAAAAAAATAAAAAACTTTGACTAGGAGAAAGTGATTCAAACTTGATCTTTTGAGAATATTATATTTTAAATGATGTTGTTTGGTTTGAATTTGATGTTCTCTCTTAATAACTCAACCGAACCAGATGGGATTTTTCGTAGAGTTCAGTGGTGAGTTATGAGTTCAGGGCTTCAGGCCGTCTCCCGTCCTAAAGTAAAGCCTAATTATTATATCTTAGTGGCTAATTGCTTAATTAAGGGCAAAACATTTCCGGTTCGGTCTAATTTGGGATAGAACCTTTTAATTTGATCGATTTATGGAACTAGGGGAGAGCAAGGTCGGTGGGAAACCGACCGGACCGATCGAACAAAGGAGAATGAGTCTTGGCGGTTCAGTTTAGAGGGCCAGTCGGTTTGAAACCGACCGATGAAAGGGAAGGGTGGTGCATTTATCGATTTAGATAATTTTAGTTAAAAAACTGACCGACACTTATATAAATAAAATATATTTTTTATATTTATATTATATATATTAATTAATATATTTGAAATGTATATAATTTATATTTATATTATTAATATTAATGAATAAAAATTAGTTAAATTAAAAGTTAAAACCTAAAACTAACCCTACGGTTAAACTAAATCTACAACTAAACAGAATTAGAAAATATTCCCAAAACTTTTTTTTTTCTTTCTTCACGTCTCTCTCTTCAGTCTTCTCTTCCTCTCAACCTCAAACCAGTCCATGCCACTCGCTTCTTCCCTCGATTCTTAGTCTCAAATTTCTTCCTCTCTGTTTTTTACTCTTTCTCCATCAAAATCCTTCTTCCTCACTTCACTTAGTCTTCGAAATCTCTCTTTGTCTTTCTCTGCCAGTTTTCGAACCCTAATTCCCAATTTCAAAATCCTCTTGATTAAACCCCAATTTCAGAATTGTGTAGCTTTTCATAAGCGATAAGGAAGGCGGAATCTAAGCCTTTGAAGCGTAGGAAAGGGGCATCCGCAACAAGGGCTTCTGCTGGTGTAGGGGTTTAGATCTATCTCTGCCTTTTACTTTCCAGTTGACTATGAATCTACATCTCTTGACTCAAGGGAATTGTCTAACTCACTACCCTTTCTCAAAACCGGGATTTCTCATAGCGAATAAACAGGTAGCTCGGAGAGGAATTCGGGATTTCTCATAGGGATTTATCTTTTGCTTTAGCTTGGTATCTTGTTTTGTGTTATTTTTTTTTCTGTTGGTTTGCGATGGAAGGATTTTGCCCTCTTTTTTGCTGAACTTGTTGTTGGTGTGATTATGTAACTTGCAATGAAGTTTTGGTGAGATTTTTTTTGCCTGGTCTCTGTTGATGCTCTGCCTTTGCCTTTGTTATTTTTTCTATTTTCTACACTAATACACAAACCAAAGCCATTTTTTCTATTTTCTACACTAAAACACAAACCGAAAACCGACCGCCACCGATGACTATCAGTGGCATCGGTTTCCTCTATATTCGGTCAGTGATCGGTTTCCAATATCTCAAAATTTTTAACCGACAAAAAACCGAAAATCAAAACCAAAATCGACCAAAACCGAACCGTGCTCTCCCCTAGGTAAAACGTTCTGAAATCGTGTCAATTTGGGGCAAGCATCAATTTTAACTGAGTTTGACTTACACGCACAAAGAAAAACATGTGGCGGGTTTTTTTTTAGAAGAAAACATTTTTTTTTCAATTTTAACTTTCCTTTCTCTCAATCCCTTCTCTCTCCCCGTGTCTCCTTCTTTCTCAACCCTCACCGCTGCAACTCACCGCCGCAACCCTTCACCATTTCGCTGTGACTCTCAGCCTCCGTAATGCCCTAAATAACCTTCCATTCTCCCTTCTTTCTCTGATCTATACCCCAAAAATCTCAAAAACTCCACCAGAAAAAAAAAAAACTAGAAAACCTGAAAACTAAAATGCAAAATCCGGCGAGAGTAGCCGGCAAACTCCCTCCAAACTCCGGCGCTAATCTCCTACAGACCACCCAAACAAAACCCATACACTAATTCGAAACAAAAACACTTATATCTCCAAGTTCCCAAACCAACAAACCCTAACCGAAAATGACAAAAAAAGAAACTAGAGAAAGGAAGAATTAGGAGGAGAAAGAGGTTCCAGGCGATTGCTCAAGCTTTCTTCTTTCAAACTTGAAGCCCTTTCAAAGGTCTAGTATTTCTTTTTTCTGTGAATTTTTTTAGCTCCTGAAACATTTAAGAACCCTATAATCTCTTCATGTATATTTTAAGATTTTGAATTTCTGGTTTTGAACATTTTGAAATTGGTGTTTGATGATTTTTTTTACTTGAATTTATGGAAATGTAAGGTTGGCGTTAAAGGAATTGTGGTGATGGGTGTTCATAGTGTTTGATTATTGATGTGTTCATGTTTATCTGGATTCAAAAATGGTTTTTTTAATTTTTTCCTTCAAAACTAAAACAAGGTAAGACTGTATCTCAAAAAAAAAAAAATCAAGGTAAGACTGAAAAAGATAGCCAAACAATTTCTGAAAATTTGGGTTTAATCAAAAATTTTTGTGCTTAAATTTCTGAAAAGTGATTTTTTTTTGCCAAAATTTTTTTGGAAAGGTTGGAGTTGAATGAATGGTAATGATGGGTGTTCATGGTGTTGTTTTTGCCAAAACTAAAAAAACTTTTTCTTTTTCTTTTTTATGTGTTTCATTTTTTATTTTCCAATTTTTAATCCAATTTCCTAAATTACCTTTTTATAATTAAAAACCTTTTTAAATTAGTTAACGGCGTCCATTAGCTCTAACAGCGCGTTTATGTCACTCTCGAAAAGGTTTTGCCCAATTAGACAGCTTGCCCTATTTGACGTGATTTTAGAACATTTTGCCTCAAATCGACCAAATTAGGCCGAAACCGAAACATTTTGCCCTTAATTGAGCAATTAGCCTATCCTAATTTATGATATACAACTACTCTTAACAGTTTTCTCAAGAAAACGTTATGTATAGTTTGTTATACTTGGTAAAGGAATGAACAAAGTCCCACATTGTGAAAGGGGTGGGACTTGAAGTGTTTTATAAAAACTCATCAAACTTTAAATTTATTGGTATCTTATTATACCAATTCCCAATGAACTCAATCCATTGATTAGCCTAATTTTATATGAGACGCTTGGGTTTGAGCTTTTTCAAAATTTTTGACAAGACTTGGGCTGTTTGATAGTAAAAAATTATCAAATCCTTGAAAATTAAAATTTTCAATGATTTAATTTTTTTAATATGTTTGATAATTAATATTCAAAAATCATATAACTGAAAATTTTCAATGAAAAAACAATGAAAATAATAAGTAGGTTTTTTTTGGCCAGAAAATAATAAGTAGGTTTAAGGTTACTATTTCTATTCAACAAATAGTATTATTTAAGGAAAGATTTGTTATTCAAATCACATTAATGTTATGTTCTTTCCTTTTTAATTGTTACCAATGTATTTTTTAAATATTTTCATACAAAAATGTCAACAAAAATATTTTTTTCTATATTTCATATCAAATAACTTATCAAACAGTTTTTTCACTATAAATTCAATTTTAAATTCAGTAGCAATACAAATCCAGTGCTTTATTTTTTCCTCTACGATAGCAATCTTACAGTCGTTTATTTTTTCGCATTTTAATTCCTCATTTCCGCTCGTTTGTTTTTTGGCATTTTAATTCCTCATTTCCGCACAACAAAATATGCACTATAGCTTAACTAAAATCTTTACAATATTTGAAGTGAAGTAGGAGATTTATCTTTAAAAATCTAGCTTCATGCCCGCCCCAAATGGGGCGGGTTGTATATTTTTAATTTTTGATTTATTATATTTATATTTATTCTACTGATTTTATGTAGCATATGATAGTTAAAAAAAATTATACAAAAAAGGTTGATATTATATTTACTAGTAAGTTGAGCTTGCGCCATGTCGCGGGGCCTTGGTTGTTATTTTCGCAGCTCTCAATTGAATAATCGCATGCTTTTTTCAGCTCTGTACCAAGGAAATCAAAGTGTGTTTGGCATGGGTTGATTAAGTTGGTTTGTTTGATTAAAGTAGGGCCTCATAATAGCTGAGCCGGTTGTGTAGACATTTTTGTGATTTTGGCATTGACAGTTGCATATTGGGTTTACCTAAATTAAAAGCTTTATTTCTCTAGTTATTTGTTTCTTTCTGCTCCTGCCATCAACTTTTGCCAACAACAGAAGGCTAATACTATAGCAATGCTTGATCTTCAGATTGAAATTATTATCACAGGCCATATAAAGAGGCAAACCATATCACAATAAAGGCTTTCTTCTTGGATATCCTAATAAAAAACGCCTAGAGGATGACCTAGTCGCTAATTTTCAACAGTCTTTAGAAGCATCAATTTTTTGAGTAAGTGCATAAAGTGCAAATTTCAACAACCATGTATATTCCTTAGTTAAGATTCCTAACATTTCTGCCAAGAAACCGAATCGGTCCCAAAGGCCCAAAGCATGTAAATGAGCTCATCAAGGTTGATCCGACACACAACAAAATTAAATCTATAATTAGTGCAATTCAACATAGATGTCAAAAATAAGTGATCATGCCAGCCAAACAATAGGGATTTAGAAACAAAAGAATGCCATAATTTGTTTGACACATTAAAGTTTTGCTAATTTTACTTTGATAAATTTAATCAACCACTCTTTTCACATATATAAAGAAATCTATCCGCCAATGAAAGCAATGAAAACTCTTGAATTTAGGAATGAGTCTTATGCCATACGGTTTGCCAGGAATACCTTCAACCACAAAAATTGCATATACAATGGCTCGATCACTTCATATACCGAAGATCTCAAAAGTTGGAATATTTCAAATTAAGCCTAATCTCCTTCGTAAGACCTCAATGAATGTAAATATCCACCCAAAGAAGCAGTTAATCCAATCTTCTTGATGGCAACCTGCTCGCTTCTCTGAATTTTATTCGGGCGAGTAAGGAAAGCAGCAGAATTCAAATAATTTCCAGCTGTTTAAAATGGCACAAATTTGGGATTTTGATGCATATATATGTATATGTATGTCTGTGTTAAAATGAACATAACCAAATACCATATCACCATAGATTTGGAATTTGAGATTCAACGCTTAAAATATATTCCATAGTTGTTGATAATTATTTTTAGGTTTGATCGGTCGTCAGCAATCATAAAAATAATCCCCACAAAATCCTAACTAAGTAGATAGGGCAAGCAGGGGTCGATCCCACAGAGAAGGGGAATAGACTTTATCCAAGATTAACTTTTACTAAAAATTCCTTAAGAGTTTTGTTTAGAAACAGGGATTAAAACTAACAATTAAAATTAACTAAGAAAGCAATCAAGAAGATTAAAGAAAACAATTAATAAGAAAGCAATAAATAAACTAAGAAAATAATTAATAAAAACCCTCCAACATAGAATTAATATCCCTCTTGACAATTATAACTTGGATCATTGATATTTAATAATTATGAAAACAAAGAATAGCTTGTTGGAATTAAATCCTAAATCACCTTAATTAGATAAGATTACCGGTTAAGGCTTAAATTACCCCTTTTACTTCCTAACAAATCAATTACCGGTTAAGGCTTAAAGATTCACCAGGAAACAAAGCATTAAGAACTAGCAATTTATACAAGCACAAAAAGCAATTTCTCACTCATCGTCCCTTATCTCCCTTGGAAGGAGTGATTAATTCTCAACCAATTGCTACAAACAACCAAGCCTGGTCTATTAATCCTCGACTTGATCTAGTTAATGCTAACTCAATTTATCAAGAAAGTGTCGACCCAATCCATCAAAACAAGCAACATAGAATTAAAACAGAGATCAAAGGAATACTCTAACAATTTTCATATATAAGCATAAAATCTCACCATGATATAAGTCAAGAGATCAATTAAATTCTACATCGGAGAAAAGAAAAAGATTACTCACTCATGAATTGAGTGAGTATCCAAAGAATAAGAAGAAAACTTACAGAACTTTGGGGCGAAATCCTCCTCTTGAAAACCTAGGGTTGCCGCCCCTCTCTATGCAAAGAGAGGGTGGCGCACCCTAGCCCTAAAACTAGAAGAAAAACTAGAACTAGAAGAGAAAAAGAAGAAGAGAAAATTATATGTGTGAAGGTATGTGATTTGTGTTACAGGAGGTGGCTATTTATAGTAGAAATAACCCTAGGAAATCCAATCCTAACTTGGAAAGGGGTCTAAGCCGGTTTTAGGTCTAACTTAGACTCCAAGTTAGATTAAAAGTCATCCTAGAGTAGAATCCAAGTTAAAATAGGATCCTGAAAAAATCCTGAATTCGTGCAGAGACTTCGACGGCATTTTTAGGCTTGAAAATGGCAGAACTGGGTCTTAGACTTCAAAGGAAAGTTGTAGATCTTGGAGTTAGCTTTCTAACGAGTACTCATGGGCTTCAAACAGAGGTCTGAGCAGAAAGTTATGATTTTTCTACCAAAAATACGCCGAATCCTAATCCTATTAGGACTAGAATCGGGAATCTACGGGATTTGGATATTTCCTTGGATATAGGAGTTATTAATTGGGATTTTAATTCCAATTAATGATTTATATGGGTTGAATATCTTCCCATATAAAACATCCAAAAATACCTAAGCTTGAAGGCTTATCCATGGCTTGTCTTCAATCAAGGCTCCAATCTTCAATTCTTGCTCTTGAAATAAATCTTCAAAGTCTTCAAATCTCCAAATAAGTCTTCAATGAGTCTTCAATCACGAACTTCGAATCTCCAAATCCATACTCAAAATTGCTTCTTCCATATTTGAGTAAAAAGTCATCAATTTAGCTGCAAAAATAGTGAAAAACAACAAGTTTCCACTTTTCTTCTCTTCAAGACCTAAAAACACAAATCCTCATAAAATAGGGTTAAAATACACATAAAAATAATAAAAAGCATAGGAAAACGATCATAAAAATAGGGTATATTTTGGCTCGATCATAATTTCCTCCACACTAAACCTTTGCTAGTCTCTAGCAAACTAGTACAGAAAAACTAAGAAAACAAAAACAAAGACTAATGCAAATAAAGATTCCACTTTCGTAGGTGTACGGCGGCACTTAGCACGTGACGCAAGCCATTTAAACCTGAGACTGATAGAGGTACTCAGGAGGTGTTATGTCACCTGAGGGTTTACTTAACTAAGAAGATACCCACAAACATGTTTAGACTGACTCGATAGACTCATGGGTTAATATGAAAAATAAAACAAATTTTGTACAAATCTATGTTTAAATCAATTCTTTTCAAAAAAATAAATTTTAATGCATACACATATCAAGGATTAATGCAATCATGAAATCAAAATAACAAAGAATAATAAGAGCACTTAATTCAAAAGATCAAGAAATAGCAAGCATCTTTATTCTTAAGTAACCATAATTAAAGTAGTTCTAATCACTTACCATTCATCACATCCTATAACTACTTCTTTCCATAAGCTTATGTCTTCATCTTTATCTCCATTACTCAAAGGAACGCATATCATGAATACAAGTCAAGGATTTTCGTGTGGGTTATAAAAGATTTTCAAAGGGTGATTAGGTTTTTAGAAAATTGAGGTTACTAACCTCGAAGTGTTCATGATTTGGGGTTACTAACTCCCATTTTTGAGGCTACTAGCACTCTAGAAGGACTCCTTCTTTTTATTGTTTTTTCAGAGGGACAATATTTCCGCAATTCCATGTCTCTTATCCTCTTTCCAAGGGTTACTAACTCCTTTTGTTTAAGAAAAGAGTGACAACAATGGATTAATTTTTTTATTTTTTTTAAGCAGAAATACCTCTTCTCCTCTTGCATGAAAGCACTTCTTTTTAAAAACAATTTTTTAACTACCCTTTTATATAAGTAGTCCCCCACACTTGTTCTTGACATATCCATAATATACTATCATAATTGTAATTTCAATAAAAATTAAACATAAGTTCTAGAAATAGGCAATCATAGAAGAAATAAACAATAAGATCATATCACAAAACCCTAATTATACCTAATCTAAGAAATAAGATAACATGCTAAAAATCAATCAATCAAATAAAGCATTCTTAAAAATTCTAAGCATTCATCAATCATAATCAAATCAATCAATTAATATATGCATGAAAAATTCAAAATTGTGCAAAATTTTCGAAAAATTTGATAGATTTCTATGCATGTAGACTCTCCATTAGACTCTCTCCTCCACACTTAAAAGACACATTGTCCTCAATGTGAATGCACATGTGTATGTTGTGTTCCTCATAAGTGTGATGACTAAGTAGATGTGCTAATGAAATACTTGAGTCACAAAGAAAGTATGCATCCAATCAAGTAATTCAAGCAATTCAAAGCATTAATCATAGCAATCATAGCATAAGTCATTATGAAGATCTAAATCAAAGCATGGAAAACATAGAAAAGAAATACAATCAACTAATTCAAATCAAGAAATAGGCAATCAATCAAAGCAATAATCAATCAAAGCATGCAAAGAAAAAGTAAATGGAGAAGAGTTTAAGAAAGCTTCTCTATTTATGTGGCACGGGTTAGAGGTGGCATGGCGTGGATGGCCGGTGGTGGCTCGGTGTTTGCGCGGGCTATCATGGTGATGACCGGTCCCGACCAAGCTTGGCACGCAAGTGGAGCGGCTGAGGCCGGTGTGTTGCGCGGTTGGTGCGGCAGTGGCCGGGCCATAGCCGGGTATGGTGCGCGGGTAGCCAGGCCATGGCCGGCCTAGCATGCTTTGCGGCTCGGGCATGGCCGGTCCTGGCCAGGCCTTATGTGTAGTCGGCCGGGCCATAGCCGGGCATTAGCCGACCAAGCTAGTTAGGTTGGCTCGATCATAATTGGCTTCCATCCTTTGCTCCTCTCCTTCGGGCTTCCATTCGGTTTCTTTTGCAAATGTTCAAAAAGCTCCAATTGTTCGACTTGTTTCCTTAATTGGAAATCCTAAAAAGAAAAAGAAAAACAAAACTAAAAAGAAAATTAACATGTTAGTAAATTCTTGGGTTGCCTCCCAAGCAGCGCCTTTCTTTAATGTCTTTGGCTAGACCTTCCTACCTCTCCCTTTTGTTAGGGTGGATCATACCACTTCAAAGCATAAAGCAATTATGATAAGATTGGAAGAATATGAGCACAAAAATATGAAGGTAAAAAGAAGAGATAAGGAAAGAAATCACCAATTTTGCTGAGGGCGACTCCATGAATAGCTAGGAATGACAATGCCATCTTTGTTGCCGTGAGAGGTTGATGCAATGGATGCTTCCGGCATTCTTGATTGGCATTGATCTCGTCTTGCCTTTGGAAAGTGTCCTCGTCTTGGCAAATTTTCTTGTTCTCCAGAAAGAATTGATCCATAGGTGTCCAATCCTCATATTTGATCTCTCCAAAGCTCCCATGTTCAAGAAACTTGTTCATTCCCAAGAAATCTTGATCTTCATATTCCAAAAGTTGGTTATCAACAAAATCTTGCACACTTGTTTCGTTCAGCTCAAGGTGTCCAAGTTGTTCATCGTCTGGTGGCTCATCTTCTGACTTGGCACGGCTTGGAGGAGAAGGTGGAGGGATGTCCATCTTGATATCTTCTTTCGGTGCTTCTGATTCGTCTTGTGCAATCTTGGAATCCTCCGTTGGTAGAGCAGGGATGTAGACTGCGCATGGTTCAGGTTCCTCCCATGATGATGTTGCCTCGATCTCTTCTTTGGAAACTTCTTTAAATGCAGCAATTAAATGGATGTTTACCTTCTCCTTCTTTTGAAGTAAATCATCTTGGCTTTCTTCACTGCACGTCTTTCTTTGCGGCGCAAACCTTTGAGGAAACGGTGGTGGACCGTAAGTGGTCTCCATCTTCTTCATCCCTTCAAATCTTGATTTAGGTCGATAAGCTCTAGGTGATGAAGCAAGTTGTTCCTTCTTGGATTCGGCTGAAATCTCCTCTTCTCTGGACTCTTGAATGTTGGGTACAGCAACTAGTGGTGGTTCAGCAGAGAAAACAGGTTTTGAAGGTGATGATATCGCAGGTGGAATCGGTGCAATTAAAGGTGCTTGGATGGCTTGAGGTTCTCTTTGCAGAAATTGTGTGAACATCTTGGTGAGAGTCTTTTGTTGACTTGCCAACGATGAGACTACTTTGTCTAAATGCTCCATTCTTTCTTTTATTTCGGCAAGAGATTCCTTCTCTGATGATTTGGTTGTAGAGTGTTCATCCATCGTGCTGAATTGGTAGATGTTTTCTGTCATGGTGTCGAGCAGCTTCCTTGCTTTTTCAGGAGTTTTGAGTGTTAGGCTTCCTCCACTAGCAGCATCAACATAAGTTCGATCTTCATAGAGGAGTCCATCATAAAAGTATTGAATCAACAGTGCTTCGCTCAGGTTGTGGTAAGGGCAGCTTACGAAGATCTTGTTGTATCTCTCCCAGTATAGATGCCACTTCTCGTCAGATAATTGTTGACAAGTAGTGATTCTTCTTCTGACATCAGCTCGCTTTGCTTCTGGAAAGTATTTGTTCAAAAACGCCGTCTCCAATCCCTTCCATGTAGTTATGGATTTAGGTGGCAGACTCACAAACCAGCTTCTTGCTTTTCCTTCAAGAGTGATTGGAAAAGTTCGAAGCTTTGCTTGTTCTTCAGGCATCCCAGTAATTGCAGCACACTTGATAAAGAAACTTTGCAGGTGCTCATGAGGATTTTCATAGTGTTCTCCTTGGAAAATTGGCAACATGCGGATCACTCCTGGCTTCAGTTCGTAGGACATATCCATTGGTGGATAATCAATGCAGAGGGATGCCACTTTACAATTGGAATTCAACTCTCTTATCGAACGTGATTGCTCCATTGGATCTTCTTCTAGAAAAACAAAAACTCAAAGAAAAATTAATAGTAACCGTTCTTAAACAAAAATTAAAAGCAGAAATATAAAGGAATTTTTTTTTTTGAAAACGCATAACAAGAAAAGCAAATTTTTTTATGACGCAAAAACTCTCTTTTTTTTTTCTTGACGCAAAACAAAACAGATTTTTTTTTTTTCAAAAACGCAAGACACACAACACAATTTTTTTTTTTTTAAAATTAAAGACGCAAAGAAAAAAAATTTCAGAATAAAACGGAGAAAAAAAGAAAAATGCAAAGAATTTTTTTTTTTTAGGACAGAAACACAGAGACTAAGAGAAAATTCCAAGGATTTGTCTTCAGATGAGTCTATTTTCCGTCCCCGGCAACGGCGCCAAAATTTATGATCGGTCGTCATGAATCATAAAAATAATCCCCACAAAATCCTAACTAAGTAGATAGGGCAAGCAGGGGTCGATCCCACAGAAAAGGGGAATAGACTTTATCCAAGATTAACTTTTACTAAAAATTCCTTAAGAGTTTTGTTTAGAAACAGGGGATTAAAACTAATAATTAAAATTAACTTAGAAAGCAATCAAGAAGATTAAAGAAAACAATTAATAAGAAATCAGTAAATAAACTAAGAAAATAATTAATAAAAACCCTCCAACATAGAATTAATATCCCTCTTGACAATTATAACTTGAATCATTGATATCTAATAATTATGAAAACAAAGAATAGCTTGTTGGAATTAAATCCTAAATCATCTTAATTAGATAAGATTACCGGTTAAGGCTTAAATTACCTCTTTTACTTCCAAACAAATCAATTACCGGTTAAGGCTTAAAGATTCACCAGGAAACAAAGCATTAAGAACTAGCAATTTATACAAGCACAAAGAGCAATTTCTCACTCATCGTCCCTTATCTCCCTTGGAAGGAGTGGTTAATTCTCAACCAATTGCTACAAACAATCAAGCCTGGACTATTAATCCTCGACTTGATCTAGTTAATGCTAACTCAATTTATCAAGAAAGTGTCGACCCAATCCATCAAAACAAGCAACATAGAATTAAAACAGAGATCAAAGGAATACTCTAACAATTTTCATATATAAGCATAAAATCTCACCATGATATAAGTCAAGAGATCAATTAAATTCTACATCGGAGAAAAGAAAAGGATTACTCACTCATGAATTGAGTGAGCATCCAAAGAATAAGAAGGAAACTTACAGAACTTTGGGGCGAAATCCTCCTCTTGAAAACCTAGGGTTGCCGCCCCTCTCTATGCAAAGAGAGGGTGGCGCACCCTAACCCTAAAACTATAAGAAAAACTAGAACTAGAAGAGAAAATTATATGTGTGAAGGTATGTGATTTGTGTTACAGGAGGTGGCTATTTATAGTGGAAATAACCCTAGGAAATCCAATCCTAACTTGGAAAGGGGTCTAAGTCGGTTTTAGGTCTAACTTAGACTCCAAGTTACATTAAAAGTCATCCTAGAGTAGAATCCAAGTTAAAATAGGATCCTGAAAAAATCCTGAATTCGTGCAGGGACTTCGACGGCATTTTTAGGCTTGAAGACGGCAGAACGGGGTCTTGGACTTCAAAGGAAAGTTGTAGATCTCGGAGTTAGCTTTCCAACGAGTACTCATGGGCTTCAAACGGAGGTCTGAGCAGAAAGTTATGATTTTTCTACCAAAACTGCGCTGAATCATAATCCTGTTAGGACTAGAATCGGGAATCTACGGGATTTGGATATTTCCTTGGATATAGGAGTTATTAATTGCAATTTTGATTCCAATTAATGATTTATATGGGCTGAATATCTTCGCATATAAAATATCCAAAAATACCTAAGCTTGAAGGCTTATCCATGGCTTGTCTTCAATTAAGGCTCCAATCTTCAATTCTTGCTCTTGAAATAAATCTTCAAAGTCTTCAAATCTCCAAATAAGTCTTCAATGAGTCTTCAATCACGAACTTCGAATCTCCAAATCCATATTCAAAATTGCTTCTTCCATATTTGAGTAAAAAGTCATCAATTTAGCTCCAAAAATAGTGAAAAACAACAAGTTTCCACTTTTCTTCTCTTCAAGACTTAAAAACACAAATACTCATAAAATAGGGTTAAAATACACATAAAAATAATAAAAAGCATAGGGAAATGATCATAAAAATAGGGTCTATTTTGGCTCGATCAAGGTTCTATATAGTTGAAGTTGAAGACACTTGGGTACAAAAATTTCATGGCTAAAAAGGATGTTCAACCGCCTTATCTTTTTATTTTTCTTTTGTCTCTATCATAAAGAGCTGCTATAAACCTAGCATAATGGTTCCCTGAAAGACCATCTCACAAACTAATTTCTAAACACCTAACAAAAAGGAATAACAAAATAGAGACCAGACCAAACTCCAGGCAGCCAAAAATCCAAAATTATATATATATAGAGCAGAGACTAAAGGCAAAAAAATCAGGGAGCGAAGATCAAAAGAAATAACTCAGAAAACAGGAGCTCAAATGGAACTCACCAGGTGGTGGACAATAGGCCTGCAGATAGGTGAAAAGTTCTTCGGCTCCCTCATTGATTAATAAATTCCCAGTCGACACAAAACGTTGAGATCATCACAGAGATCATTCCACCCTGCAAGCATATTGAACAAAGCTTTTAACTTGAAAAAATGAACAGAAGGAATCCATGATAGACACTGAAACTTGTATGGAGCTAATGAGGTGTATAAGCAATGTAGCTATTCTAAGCCATCAAGCAACTATCTTCCATGATTCCAACAGATTCTCTCGGTTGATAGAACTAAAGACCAACAGTCCCATGACTCAAGCATGATGCAAAGAATATCATATATTTGTGTAAAATTACAATCATTTCAATGATAAGAAGCTTTTACTGCTTGGTACTCAATCCTATTTGGACCAAAATAAACGATATTTCATACCAAATAAAACAAAAAAAAAATTGATTATAAAATGGTCATTAGTTTAAACTTAACATCTCTACAGGATTTTTCTATATTGAAATATAGAAAACGCAAGAACTGCTAAGGGATCAATATTTGTTCTACTTATTAAATAACAAATTCAACATCTAAGAAACTGCAAAAAGAACTTCAGAAAACTCACCATAGCTGGTCTCTAAGTGGCTACTTTTGGCAGGACGATTTTTCCAAGCTTATCTACATAGGTCTGCTTCAGCACTTCTTGCAAAAGAAACTGCAAATTCTTCTCAGGCTTCCATCCCTAAACCAAAGCCACAAAAGCAAACATGATCATGAATTACACCAGATATGAACAATCAATACAAATACCAATAGATGCATTTTAATCCCAATTCAGAAAGACCATAAGATCAGAGAACCAACCTTTTTCTTTCATTGACTTTATAAAGGGATTAAAGATGAAAGCTTTTTCTTCACTGACTTCAAAATTGCAACAAACCCATCATCCATAATCTACCTTTAAACAAACAAACACAATCAAACAAAGATTTTTCCCCCTAAAAAACCCAAATAATTAAAGACCACATGCACCATTTTTGTTTAGCTGGCGGAATCCCCCCTTCTCTGTTTACCTTTTTGTGGCCATGGGTAACTTCCTTTTCCCCCTCATCCTCCTTCCTCTCGGATCTAAACAGAAAATTAAAGTCAAAAGCTTCGATTAAACCCATCCCAATGGTCTGAGATAAAGCCAAATTCTTTGATTAAACCGAGATAATGAATGAGTAAGAAAAGAAAAATCGTCAACAAAAAAAAATAGATAAATCTGACCTTCGATTCTTTCTTCAACTGCCGATAAGGAATTCTTTGAGCTCTCACTTGATTTTTCCGGTCAATAAAAAAACAGAAAATTAGAACGAATAAAGAAGGAAAAGAGAAAGAATTGGAGCTTTGGTCTCCAGGAAACAACATGGAGAGGAGAAGGAGATGAAAGAGAGAAAAAGAGAGGGGAAAATGAAAGGAAAGAGAAGACAGGGGAAGGAAACTCGACATCTCTGCTCTTCTCTCTGTTTTCTCTCCTCAATTTCTATCTCTAGAAAATTTCTCCTTCTATCCAAGCCAAACCCATTTTCAATGACAGGTGCAGCCAAAATAAAAGGATGCCATAAGTCAGGCATGCAGAGCACCACGACTTTCTTCTTTTCTTTTTTACTTTTGAAATTCAAAGACAGATGTAATAAATTCAACCTGAGGGATTGGTTTTGCAACAAAGAAAGCGATATTGTAAAGAGTTATTATTTGGTACACTGACAGTGTAAAATTTAGACTCCACAAATGGGGTGAGGAGTTGACACATACCTATTTTCTAACTTAATTTTGATTTAAAAATTCAAAACTATTCCCTAAATGACACATGTCAACCTTTAACCCCGCATATGTAGTCTGCTAAACCTCATGGATAGTAGATCTAATAATAACTCTATTGTAAAAGTATGTAAATAAGAAAACGCCCATACAATTACATTCGGGGAAAAAAGTATAAATTAAAATGTTTTGAGAGTCAATAAAACATAAAATTATTATTAGGGTAAGACCAAAGATTCGAACGGCTTGAAACCCGAATAATTCAATAGCCGAATGTCTGGAGATGAGACGCAAAAGTTAAATTAATTTAATGAGAAAAGAAAACTAACAGAACAAAAATATTATTCTTTTGAAATCTATTAATAGTTTGAGACAATAATATCAGGAAAAAATATAAAGAAAAACCTAATACTAACAAAAAAAGTTTGGAGAATCTATAAAATATTACAAATTATTAGAGTAAAATCGTCTCTATTAATAGTTTGAGACAAAAATGTTCGTGAAAAAAATTATACAAACAAAAAAAGTTTAGAGACTCGATAAAACGTAAAAAATAATCAGGAAAAAAGTCCGAGATGCAAACAGCAAATCGTCCGATACACAAATAGGACAATCAGGAAAAAAGTCCGAGATGCAAACAGCAAATTGTCCGATACACAAATAGGACAATTATTATTATTAGGGTAAGACTAAACATCCGAACAACTTGAAACCCGAAACACAAAAGTCTAATTAATTTAGTGAGAAAAGAAAACTAAAAGCACAATAATATTATTTTTTAGGCACCCAAAGTACTGTTCATTTATTTGCCACGTGTCAAGCAATGAGGCACTAAAAATTTGGGCCACGTGCCCTCAATGTATAGTTTACTTTCCTTTTGAAAATCTAAATCCTCCTTAAACGTATTCGAATAGGCTAAACGGTAATTGTTCGACACATAAATGGTTGGAGACTTGAAACACAAAAGTTTAATTTAATAAATGGAAAAAATTTTGGAAATCCAAATTCGCTCTGTATCCATATATCACGATCCAAATCCGTCCTGAACGGATTTGGACGGATCAAATATCTACCTCCAAGATCGAAACGGCAATTGTCTGATACACAGATGGTTGGAGACCTCAAACACAAAAGTCCAACTACTTTTTTTTTTGAGATAAAACGATCAATTTTCATTGATATCAAATATCACAATTACAAACGTGCAGAGGTAATCCGCACCAAACATAATTAGCCCCTACATTACATTCAACTTGGGCTAGATTATGAGCTAAAGTATTCGCTGATCTACTAATATGTTGTAAAGAACAAAAAACGAAAAAGGAAAGAATGTGCTTAATCTGAAAAATCAAAGAGCCACCCTCCCATAATGAAGCAGACTGCCTATTAAGCTCTAGAATTGCCAATAAACTATCGCTCTCCACCTCACAATTAACATAATTAAACGAGAGAGCAAGCAATAAACCAAAGCGAATTGCATAAACTTCAGCAAGCAGGCTATCTGGCACACTTGCAATTCTTGTTACACCAAATACTAAAACATGACCCATATCATCACGAATAACAGCTCCTAAAACTGCTTCCTTTCGACCGCAATTATAAGCTGCATCAATGTTGATCTTTACACGTCCTGTGGATGGAGGTCTCCATGGCTGCCGTACTATGCAACGTATCTGATTAAGTCGTCGACAAGAAGCTCCATATTCACTCGTTAAACGAGTTGCAGCAGTACATAAAGCGGAAGGCAAACGACACACATGCTCATGTAGAGTCTTATTACGATTGGTCCAGATCAACCAGAGTATAAAGCACACAGTGTCTAGTAAACCCAATTGATTTGCTTTTCCAAATAGACAGTTCCAAAAATCACCTCTATCATACCAAGATTCCAAATACATAGGTAACCAAGGACAAGCAATAACCCATACCTGCCTACTAAATGAACATTCAAAAAATACATGATAACAAGAAGATTCTAGTTCACCACAAACAACACAAGTCAAATCTATCGGTACTCCCCGTTGTTGTAATTGCAGTTTATATGGCAGAATATCGTGAATGACGCGCCAAAGGAAATATTTTACCTTTGGCAGCACATGAGCAGACCAGATCAATCTCCACACTGGTGATCTATTATGGATAACCATCTCATCGTGTCCAGTTAATCTTCTCGCCACATGGTACCCACTTCATACTGTATAGTCTCCATTAGTTGTTAAATTCCATATCAAAGTATCCTCACCCGCTAGGTGTAGAGGAATACAAAGAATACGGCTTGTTTCCTCCGCTTCAAACAACTCATTCAATAAATCAGTGTCCCAAAAACCATTTTCATCAAACAAGGCTGAGACTGGAATTGCCTGCCTACTTATCCCAAGTCTAGCATGAGGTTGAAATGTTGGAGAATTTGGCACCCATCTATCCCTCCAAACATCAACTCCCATACCATTTCCAATTCTCCATCGAGAACCCTGACGAATCACTTCACGTCCAGCTAACAAACTCCGCCAAACAAAGGAGGGGTTACTTCCCAAAGTCGCCTGCATAAAAGAAGTATTGTGATAATACTTCGCTTTCATAACCCTCGAACTCAAAGATTTCTCATCATGAATAAGCCGCCAACATTGCTTAGCCAATAATGCCAGATTAAAAGACTCAAAATCTCTGAAACCCATACCACCATCAAGCTTTGAAACACATAGCGCATCCCACGTCTTCCAATGGATCTTCCGCCTCGTATCTGTACTTCCCCACCAAAATTTGGCAATTAACATGTTCAACTCATGAAGGAAAAGTCTTCGGAAAACGAAAACAACTCATGAGATACGTCGGGATTGCCTGGGCAACGGACTGTATCATCACCGCCCTACCTGCAATGGACAACAATCTACCTCTCCAGCGCTGAAGTCTCTACCATAATCTATCCTTGATGATCTGCAACTCGGCTTTCTTAGCTTTACCAATCATAATTGGCATTCCCAAATAACGATCTCGAGCTAGTATCTTATGAATACCCAAATGTTGCATGATGGAATCTCGCAAACACTCGGGTGTATTGGAACTAAAAAGCACTGCAAATTTATCAATGTTAATCTGTTGTCCTGAAGCTAAAGAGAAATGATTCAGTAAGTCCAATACTGCATCACACTCACTAAAAGACGCTTTTAAAAACAAAAGACTATCATCAACAAAGAATAAGTGTGAGACTCGAGGAGCATATCTATTAACTGCAATTCCCCTGATATAACCATCCAATTCTGCATGATGTAATAGACAAGATAATCCTTCCATACAAATGAGAAACAAGTAAGGAGATAGCGGATCACCCTGCCTGATTCCTCTTGATGGAATAAACTTTTCCGTCTGCACCCCATTGACCATTACTGAATAAGAAACTGTTGTCACACATGACATAACCAAAGAAATCCACTGCTGTGAGAAACCCATTCGAAACATCATTCCTTTCAAAAAAGCCCACTCCACGCGATCATAGGCCTTACTTAAATCAAGTTTAAGAGCCATATGATTTACCCCACCGGCCTGTTTATTCTTCATATAATGAATTGTTTCAAAGGCTACAAACGAACTATCGAAAATCATTCTACCCGGAATGAAAGCACTCTGGTTAGGTCCAATAATCTCCGGCAGAACTTCTCTCAAACGATTAGCTAATACTTTGGAAACATTTTAAACGCTACATTACATAAACTAATAGGCCGATAATCCTTAACCATATATGGATGCTTATTCTTTGGAATCAACACAACATTTGTATGATTAATGTCAGGTAAATTTTTCCCTGAATTCAGAAAAGCCAATGCCATCTCACTAACTTTTTCCCAACAATATGCCAATATTTTTGATAGAACAGTGGGGTCAAACCATCAGGGCCTGGTGATTTATCCGCTCCCATATCAAAAGCTGCAACTCTGATGTCTTCCACTGTAAAAACTCTATTCAAACTGGTATTCATGCCCGCCGTAACTCTCTGATCTATTGTTCCTAGTACTTGCTCAATATCCGACTGCAGTGGGTTTGAGGTAGTAAAAATCTGTTTAAAATAATCCACCACTATCTTTTCAATTGCCGGGAAATCAGAATGCCACGCTCCAGCATCATCTTGGATAGAGATTATGCTGTTCTTGGATTTCCGGGAGTTAACAATAGAATGGAAAAATCTTGAATTCCTATCTCCTTCTCGAAGCCAAGCAGCTTTCGATCTTTGTCTCCACATGGTCTCCTCACGATCATATAAATCATTAAGATCATATAAACAATCATGTACCTGTCTTGAGACCCCAGTAGATTGCGCCGTGATGTAAGCTTGCTCCAATTCCTTCTTCTTCCTTTGGATACCATGACGCACATTCCCAAAAACCGTAACATCCCAATTTTGTAAAGCTTGGCCACAAGTAGCAATACGTTGTTGAACATTTGCTTCCATATTCCGATTCCAGCTCTCTTCTATTACAGCACTTGCACCTTCATGCGATACCCACATATGCTCAAATCAGAATTGCTTCCTAGCGCGAACTTCCATAAAAGGTCTATTTAACACATTCACTAACAATGGTAAATGATCAGATACAGATGTTACCAAAGATTTTACAAATGAAAATTGAAATCGATGAATCCAACTTTCCGTAACCAAGCATCTATCTAACTTTTCAAAAACCATTCCATCTCTCATTCTCCTGGACCAAGTCATCACTGGTCCTTGAATTGGTAATTCCTGAAATTGACAAGCTTCAATAGCATCTTGAAATTGCTGCATCTGTCGTTGAGACCGTAAGGCACCTCCAATTTTTTCATCATTAGATAAAATCTCATTGAAATCTCCAATGCACATCCAGGGCAAATTTGATTGAGAAGATAATAATCTCATTAAGTCCCATGATTCATGACGATGACTCGTTTCAGGACGACCATAAAATCCAGTAAAACGCCAAGTTTCATTTGGACAATTACCAACATGTGCATCTATATGTGAAACTGAATACGAAACTATATCAACTGAAAAAGAATTTTGCCAAAGCAAAGCTAAACCACCAGAACGGCCTATACAACTGACTGTAAAACAACTATCATAACCCAAACGGCAACGGATCCATTCCATTTCATTACTATTCCGTTTTGTTTTTGATAAAAATAAAATAGAGGGTTTATTACAATTTATTAACTGAATTAAAAAATGAATTGCCCGAGAACCCCCCAATCCCCGACAATTCCAAGCCATACAACTCATGGCTCTCGGCCAGGACGCTCTGCAGCTGTCCTAGCCGTCTCTATATCATTACCAGCATCAGTTGGAGTGTTTGCCTCCCTTGCAGCATCCATTTCAGCACCAATAGCTCGTATCACACGAGCACATTCCCTAGCTTCACTTTCAAAGTTGGCCGCTCCTCCGTCCCTTGATCTTTTCGCCAAAGCTCCATGATCAGGTCCCAAACTAGGGTGTCCTGAGATCCTCTTATCACCAACCCTTGCGAAAGAGCGGTAGTTTAATGCTTCAAAAGAGTATTTGTTGGACACTCGAGCCTGCTTTTTCCACTTGCACATCTTATTTGGAGAAGAAGAAACCCTAGCTCCAAAAACAAATGGTGAATTTGGATCATAACCAGAAAAACTAGTACTATTAGAACTCACCATAGGTTGTTGTATTGGACCCTTACTGGATCCAGCCACCAAGCCTCCCACTAAGCCCATTAAATCCGGCCTGGACCCGCATCCACCCACATCTGCGTTTTGCTTTTCCAAGCCTGATATATTTCTGTTTGAAACCAACCCAAAGTCAGCTACCACATGCTCTCCTATCCTTGAATTAAGCCGAAAGTCATGGTTTCCACAACTACTATTTGTTGTGGAAACAGCCGCATAAATAGGTTCCTTTCCAACTCCCCTATTTTTGCTCACCACGTGCTCTCTATCACGATCTTCTCCAATTGCCTCTCCTCTCCTCACTCCTTGACTATTGGGTAATCCCAAATCACCATAAAGCTCGTCAACCTCCTTAGCGAAATTTGCTACAGCCTCCACGATCCTCTCAACTGCTTCCCCTGATTTCTCCCTTCCCGAATTTTGCTCAACCACCATCCCTGGAAGTCGGGATATCACCTCGCATGACACAACCTCCGATCCCAACGCTTGTGCCACCTGCTTCCCTCTCACGATCAAGTTGTCCACGTGTGGTCGGATATGGCGGCGGCTGTCTCCAACCGACGATGAGATTTGAGCAACATGTCATCCACGTCCTCCGCCCATGGATTGCCTCACAGTACCCGAACGGGCTGACAACGGTGGTTGCTTCTGCGATCCCGATCCCCCAAGTCGAAAACTACCATCATTCCCATCGAGCCTTTTAGTTTTGAACCTAGGAGATTCAGCCTTGATCTGAATTGAGTACTTTTTTATCACCACCCCATGATTCAATCTCATCTCAATGGCTGTGGGACACTCGTTTTCGCTAAGATGATAAAATTGCCTACATACTAGGCAAATATCAGGCATGTCTTCATACCTAAATTCCACATCCCTATCGCCATAAGGAAATGAGACCACTGAATTATCTACCAAAGGCTTTGTAACATCAACCATGACCCGGATACGGATGAAACTCCCCCACTGGTGATCCACCTCCAAGACAGGTCCGATAACACTCCCCACTGCTGCACCAATCTTCTCTGTCATCATAATTGGAGGTAAGTCAAAAATACGAACCCAAAAAGGGCAAGTATCAAACACAATAGACTCGGGCTTCTCAATTCCATCGTATGGCTGCAAAGCCAAAAGAACCCTATTGAAGTGCCATGGCTGAGTTACCAGAACTCGATCTCTTTCTGGTTTATCTTCAAATTGAAACATGTATAGCTTCGCGCCCACTTCCTTAATAACCAGCCCCATCTCTAACTTCCAAGCATTGAAGAGAGTTGTTCTCATCCCTTCAAGATTTGCCCTTCTTTTTGTGAATAATTTTCCAATCAAAAAATAAGGCAGCTGAGCTCCATCACCCTCCTCCAGCAGGTCACCAGCAATGACAACTCTCGGTTGTTCCCCCTCTTGAAGGGATAGTTGCGAACACAGATTGGATAACGTGGAAGCCATAGCAAAGAAAAAGAGAGGAAAAACAGCAAAGCAAAAGTGTCTGAGAAGGAAACAATAAACAAGAGACAAAAACGTTTTCCACCAGGTCCTTGATAATATTGTATCAAGGAGATAAAGATACTGTATCATAACTATAATCCCTTTTGAATTTAAATTCGAAAAACTGTTATCCAAATCAGGTTGCAAAATTCGAGTTTGCCATGCTCTTGATTTGATAAGATAGAGAAAATCTGCAGCAGGGCAGAAAGATGCTTCCACCAAGAGTCCATGGGGAAGAAATAACTCAGAGAGAATAAGCATTGTATCTAAATTGTTAACAGTAACTTTATTTTATGCAATAAGTGTGAAAGAGATGGTGGGGATTGATGCAAAGTTGGCTTCTGATTGAAATCCTAAGATATATTGCTTAAGGATATAGAGTCATGGCAAAAAAAATCTTTAACCTAATCTCTTAAAGTCCAACTATTTAGTAAATGGAAAAAAATTTGAAAATCCAAATTCGCCCTGAACGGATTCGGGCGGGTCGAATATCCGCCCATGAGATCCAAACAGCAATTGTCCATGCACAAAATGATTAGAGACTTGAAACACAAAAGTCTAATTTAGTAAATGGAAAGAATTTTGGGAATCCAAATTCGCTTTGTATCCATATATTTATGATCAAAATCCACCCTAAACGTATTCAAACGGATCGAATATTGGCTTCAGAAATCCAAACGGCAATCGTAGGATACATAAATGATTGGAAACTTGAGACACAAAAGTTCAATTTAGTAAAAGGGAAAAATCGTGAAAATCCAAATTCGCTCCATATCCATATAACATGATCCACACTCGAGCAAAACGGATTCGGACGGATCTAATACACGCCTTTGAGACCCAAACGGCAATTGTTCGATACAAAAATTGTTAGAAACCGGAGACACAACCGAAAAGATATTGAAGTTTTGAAAAAAAGAAAAAACCCCGCCACATGTCAAAAGAATGAAGAGAGACTTGGCATTTTCAGCCTATCATTCCTTGCCACTTGTCAAGCAATAAAGGACTTAAAAATTGGACATGTGGCATCTTCTCTTCTCCTCTCTTGCCTTATCTCCGTCTGTTGTTAATTCACAAATTACTTTTGAATTAAGGTTTGATTTGATGTCCACTTGCATTTTGATTTTGGGGGGCCAATTTAGTTGTTGCAATTATAATTTGACCTATATGCTTTAAATTAAGATAACCTGAGGTTTAAATCCAAATATATTGTGATTAGATCATGCCTATAACTCTCGAATAATTGAGTATAGCCGTCCGCCCGTCCCCCAAGTGGTAGCTATATCTTCATTATGATGCAAGGTCGAGCTTCCTTTGACTGCATTGGTGGCCATTGATGGCATATTGATTACGTTTCTTACTAAAATTGAGATCTAATTTGAAAAACCTAGTCAAATAAAAAGGCATATAGATTCATGTTTCTCATTTAGTGACAATATCTCTACTATTTGAAGCCAAAATTTGAGACCTAAATTGAAAAACGTAATCAAATGAAAAGGCAATGCCAAGCTAAACTGAGACAAATTAAATAACTTACAAATTACTTGAGCATATATATAGAGAGAACGCAACCAGCACTATGAAAATAAAGTATGGCCTTACAAACAATTACTGAAACAACTTAAAGGTCACACCTACTGCACTAGAAGAAAAATCAGTCAACAAAGGGAGGGGTCATCAACTCTTTATAAAAAGCAAATCTACCCCCTTAACAGAAACTCATATTTATCATACACAAACCAATGGTAAAAAGAGCATAATTACTAAGGCAAGTCAAAGAAACAGCTTACTGTACAGGAAACTGTACAAGAAGAGATTCCTAATATTTAATTAGGGTCTTCAGGAGTTCTGAAACCAATAATTTTCCGCTATCAGTACCTCTAGTCTTTCTCTGGCATTGATGGAGTTCTAGTAGCTTCCTAACCAAGGTCAGAATCAGAAATGAGAGGCTTGCCACTCGTACACTATTCATCCTCTTCTAACTCCACTATCTGTGCCCGTCTCTCAGCAGCTTTCTTCCGGATAAAGAATCCCCATCTCATTGCTGCCTTAATCTTCAGCCAACCAACAACAGCTTTGCCAGGACGTGAACGATCTTCATCTACAAAGTTCGGCATTGGGGATGCCATGTAGTTTGGGAATCCATACCCACCATCTTCTGTCACATTAATGGAAGCATGACCTCCCATGCTAAAGAGACGGAGCAGGTGCTGCATATCTTCATTTTCAAGCATTTCATGACTTCTGAGGCGTATCTCTTCCTCCGAAAATAAGTCCTCTACTCCCTTATCGCGGTTGTTTGTCCAATCATCAAAAGGATTAAGATTTGATGACTGCATTGAATTTGGGAACCCTAATGCAGATGACTGTGGAGGACCAAGAGCCAGCCCAACAACATTGTTATCATTTCTAGAGCTTTGTGCTTGCTGAGAATTATTAATCAGCTGTTCATGTGTCACAAACTGTGTTGTTTCAAATTCATTACGTGTATTGGAATTCACAAGCTGGGACTGCCCTGAGTATCTGGTTGACTGATTATCATTATACCCTGCAAGAACAAAGAGGAAACAAAATGAAGTTATCCAAATGTAATATCTGATTGGACAATTAGAATAAAAGGTGGTTCCTACCCTGAAAGTTGTATCAAGATATTAATTGATTTAGATGACACACAAGGGCAAATAAGGACATTTCCTTGCAACATTTTTCAATCAAGGATTTTATTACTGTAGAAATAGTACATATGTTTCCCTCGCTACGATTGAGAAGCAAATTGTATAAAGATGCAGATACAAGATGAATAATCACACTAAAGCCATAATCATCCAATGACCAAGTTGCTTCACCATCTGATGATAAATGATATATTAATTAATCACTTCAACAGGAAGATGTAGTTCTGGATCAAACTAACAAAATTCCACTACAATGACTACCATGTAGACAAGAGTCACAGTGTCATCAAAGTCTGAGTTCACCTTTAATGAATTGCCTTAAATTTAAGACACAAGGAGGCGGCATAAAATGGTTCAAGGAATACACAGGTGCAAGGTTTACTTTATATTTACTTGCGTGTTTTATAGTACTGAGTTATATTTAGGCAATAATAGCAACACTGGATAGCTACTTTGAAATCTGGAATTTAATGTTTGCACGTGGAAAAGAATTGCAACCAAGCATCATGGTGCAAATTTTGACCATTTTTATTTTTGTAGGGCCCATAACTTCTAAAGGTAAACTGAAGAATATTTACCCCTTTCAAATTGAATCAACAGTGATTGAGTGAAGGAACTAGAAGAAGAAGCTATCAAGGACCAATCCAAAAAAAATTTAAAAGATAACCAAAACCTAGAAGTTTCAGTACCTTCAAAGGCTAAAGTACATAACCAGAACCACATTAATTAAGTGCCACTATATTTCCCTTTAGGTTTTATTAATTTAAATGGTTCTGTATTTTTATTTATTTAGCTTATTTAATACTCATCCTTCTGAAAGACACCCTTACTCCTACCGTGTTAATCTTCTGCCTTTTACCCAGGAAAAGCAGGCAAACAGGAAGCAAAATGATTTTAGCAGTCAGAACGCTCCATTACATCAAGTCACCTAACAGAAGTTTCTTAAAGTCTAAAAGTTTACAGCGGTCAGAACACTTACCTCCAATGTCTAGGCCTGAATGCACTTGCTCAGTAGGAACTGGAACTGGTAACCGTGGTAACTGCAGCTGATGATCCAAAGTACCAGGGTAATCTATCGCACCCATCGGAACTTCATTTCGCGCACTTGACCTCCTATTTTGCTTGAAATTCAACAGCGACTTGCCATCATACTCTATGACTTGATTCCAATTATCATAGGCTTTCTTCACCAAAGTATCCACATAGACCTGTAGAAAATTTTTTGCCCAACTTGCTAAATTACCGAAACTATTTTATTGTCAAATAGAAAATAATAATTAAAAAATAAAGCTGAGCCCGGGACTTAGCAGCTGAAAACAACCAAGGGACACAAACTCAATTAATGGCCCATCAAAAGGCAAGAAAGGAAAAACAGGAAAAAAAAAAAAGAAAATATAAAGAACAACAAAATGCAAATTCATTGTAATCCTAAAACTTGAAATTTGACATCTAAGAAAGAAGTTCTTGAAGAACTCTCCTTACCATTCGTAGATATTTTTAGTTCTTCTCCCCAACAAGCATGGCTTAGTAAAGACTTTAGACACTATTTTCTGAGCTCTTAAACAAATTAACTTGCCATTCACATGCTTTCAGGTGCAACATGACTATATGCCAAAACCAAATGGTAAAAGGTAATACAAGAAATTAAAAGAGACAAGGAAGCATCGTTATCTATCCACAAAGTTAAAAATTGCTTGCAAGTTCTAAAATTTCAAGATGGAATGATGTACTTTCATGTACTTATTTGACAGCAGTCAATCCTTCGAATATCAGCATTTTCTTAATTATTTTATTTTAGTAAATTGCCAACAACGATATCAACAACCACAAAATCACAACAAAAAAAAATGCAGCTGCTTTTAGGTTTCCATTTTCTCAAAATTTCTCCTGACCTTTCAATAGACTTGAACAAATTGGCAGTCGATTGGCAGAGGAAAGTTGAAATTAATCCCATGGTTACACAAACAGAATAGCCTAATTAAGTCCCTTTCCAGAAGATTACAAATTAGATTAATGCACATCTGTCATGAATCAGGAGACTGCCTCAAGTGCAAAATTTATGATCAAAGCATCCTGACACCAAAGTTACTCCTTTTTCTCTTTGTTGGTTCATTGAGTAATAAGCTGTAGGTTGGCCTCCTTTCCAGCCTGCCAGATACTATCTACTCACAATTTGCCTCATTCAGCCGAGAACCGGATTAAAATAGAACACACAAGCTCAAAACAACCAGCTAATCAGTTTAACAACCTATATTATTGTAGGCTGAGGTAATGTTCCCATAAAGACATCCTAAATGGTAGCCTCCAAAAAGGTAAGGAGGTACACGAAATATTCCATGTTTTACTAGCAAAATTAAGAACATCATGTCACGCACAAGCAAATATAAAGAATAAACTAAAAGCAAACATCATATCTGTCTTACCCACCTTTTGACTATCAGATAGAGAATCAGCAGGTATATATTGTTCCCCTGAAATAAGGCCATTCAACTCATAGATATTGTTGAAAACAACGCCAACATTTCTTGAATCATCAGCATAGTATACATAGAGTTTCCCACTAAGCACACAAGTCTTTGCATGCTCTAAGAGAGCTTCCCACATCTTATTTGACATGCCACTTCCAAGAATCTACATACACAGAGATATCAGAAGGCAAGTACAAAGCAATAGCATTTTTATTTTGAAACCAAATCGAAACTCACATTTCGTAACTTTTGTTGATCCCTGACCACAAGCCGCAAAAAGTCTTCAACTGTGAAAATTCCAGCATTGTTGAGTCTCTTGTGAAATGACCCATCTTTTCCAATCTTTTCCAATCTCCATACATCATCATTCAATGCAGGTGGATAGTGCTTCTTGTACACTGTAAAGCAACTCAACTCAAACAAATTTCCAAATAATCCATGGATGAAAATAAGAAATCAGAAATAAAGTAACAACTCACATTCCCCTCTGTGATCCTTAACAGTAAAAGCCTCCGTCTTTGCCTCCCTTATACGTACACCCTCACAATATCCAGAAGCGACTTTCAACCCAAGCCTGAATTTCCTGCTTCTTATCCAACTTGAATTGTCAGTAAATGTGAGATCACCTAGAGTCCCTACCCCCTCTTTGAGTGTCACTTGCAAATCACCAGTCAACAGTGGTCTTTTTCCTTCACGTTCTTTTACGACATGGCTCTCAAATTCTTCTTGTGTCCAATCTTCATCATCCTCATTGTTGAAATCACCTTCAAGCACAACGACATCTAACTTTACAGAGGCTTCAGGTCCATTTGTTACAACATGTCCAGTGTTAGCATCAACTAGAACAATATGGATGGCAGCACCCTGCTCCCCTTCTACCTTTCCTCCCGTGAAAAGAGGAAGGGACAACCTTGATCGGAAGTGGAGCTGCATACTGCCTCCATCTGGACCTTCAATTCGTTTTGGAGAAGCCCTGAAAAACAACAAAGTTAGATGCTTTTCACCTAATAAATGTAAAATATGTCTAGGAAAAGAGGAATGAGAAAAGTAGGGAGCCACTGAGGAGGAAGAGCTAGTGTTCCAGACTAGGTTCCTTCTCAAAGTATCAAGATAAAATATTTCAAATCAGGAAAAGAGAATAGCAATCAACCAGCCAAAAAAGGTTATCCAAAGGAATTGAACCTAAGAACATTTCAATACACACTCAAATCTCAAGCTCCCCAATTGATTTCACACTGTTAAGCATACAAGACAATTCCAATTGGAAATAGACGGAGTGAAGACAACCTAAATAAAAGGTCACAAACTGATAAGGGATGTAAGACCACGTCGCATGCATCATTTTCAATGTCTTATAATAGAAAAAGAAAAAAGTTTAAAAAGAATTGAGATATCACAACAAACTGAAATTTTACAATCAAAATCAGACATAAATATGCTACCTTCCATTTAGTCTAGGAGGGCCTAATTTTGCTAAAGCTCTTTCCACCTCTTCACTTACCTGCAAAACACCAGTTGCAGACATAAGAAGAAAAACACAAAGAAAGTATATAATCCAAAGGACAAAGTTACATAATAAACAATGTATTTTCTTAGAATTGCACAAAAAATTGTGGTGTTAAATTGGTCTCTTAAATGCAAAAAGCTCATTTTAGAATCTTCTAACATGATAACAGTGAGAACAAAGTTGAGCAGGGCAAGGAAGGAAATAAGAGGAGGAAAGCCTAATCTGGTCTTTAGGTTCAAGCAGAGAACATAAGAAGAAGTTAGACACCACAATCAGCATTCTTCATCCAAGTCACTCAAATAGAAGACTTATTCCAGTCCCTTAGAAACAGAAACCTTTAAAAGAAAATAAAGAAGAGGGGAGCCAAGATGAATAAAGGATAAACTGTGAAAAAAGAACTTAAGTATGTACACACATTTGGGCAAAAAACACAAAATATGCATGTTCATTAGTAGGCATAGATATGCATACACATATATATAAATGGCACCTATACAGTAGTAAAAATTCAGCCAGCATAAGAAAGCTACAAGAACAACATAACACCCTTAAAAGCCGTGTCTTTGAATTTGATTGAGAAAACCTGTACTAACCAACACATACATACATACATACATATATTATATAGAGTAAAAAAGAAGCACTGTTCAAGCATAGTCTGAGATCATTCACAGCAAGAAAGATGATTGCAAAGAAAGAAAACAGTAGAAAATGGGTCTTACGACTCTACGAAGAATGGGTTCCAAAGACGAGCAAAGCTTCTGCAGGCTATCCACCTTAAGAGCTTCTACAATTACACTGCATAACATATACATGTAAATTTTCAGAAAATTACAAGGCACTTAAATAGAAACACTCATCCATTCGTAACCCTGAATTTCAGATATTAAACCCTGCAAATGCATCAGACAATGAAACAATAAAAAGTCAAAAACCTTATCCAGTTCCTAAATCGTTAGAAGGGATAGAAAAGATTTTCAATTTGTTTTGCCCAATTCCTAAGATTGGTTGGTGTTTCCACCACTTGGCTGTTTTCTTCCTACAAACTAACTAAAACGTGAACAAGTGCATTATAAATAACAGATTGGTTTAACATAAAAGCAAAATAATATATTCTGCTATGGAGAAAATAATTTTTTTAAAAAATATTTTCTTCTAATCCAAGCGGGCTTTATACTTTTTATTTTGAGAAGTAACTAAAATGACAAAAAGCAACCACCACGATCCACATAAATCTTCACAACATAAACTTATAAAATTAACCAACCAAAAAAACATTACCGAACCAAGCAAACAAAAATTACACAAGAAAAGGGGGGAGGGGGAGAAGAAGAAGAAGATACCTGGCTAAAGCAGGGCGCTTTCGCTCGGGCTGCTGGTCCTCATCGCCTTCCAAACTCCTCTTCCCTCGAGCCATACTATTAGTTCTCTCCATATACCTAGTTTGCCTCTGCATTTCCTGAGTACCAAATTGAAAACCCTAATTTCCCCAGATCTGCCAGTCACAACAAAATCAACACTGTTAAAACTCAAAAATTCAAGTGAAAAAACTTAAAATTCATACTATTAAGAACCCTAAATTACCTCAAAAACACCAAAAGTAAAATTGAAAAATCAAAATCAGCAAAATAGGTTCTAATTAACAGTCACTATATCTTTAACTGAACAAATAAAAAAAAACCGAGAAGAAAAAAGAAAAGACCTGAGAAAAAAAGAGGAAAAGCGTTTCGGCGGAGGGTGTTTGGGAAAAGAGAAAATCCGAAGAGAAAATCTTCCGAAACAGTGATCAGTAATTACTACAATTATTATTTTTATTGTTATTTGGAAGTAAAATAAAGTCTGTCTGTGTTTGGTCTTTCGACTTTTATAATATCCTCTTTTGTTTTACGGTCTACTCTGGCGACTCTTCATAGCTGAGAAGAGAAAGAAGAGAGTTAAGAGCAATAATTGGGTACGGCAAGATTCATGGCAAATTGTTGTGGTGCTATCCGTATTGTCAAAAGGATGAAGTTGTTTGATCTGATGGTAGCTATTGGTGGAGTTATGTGGTGGATTTGGAGGAATGGAGAAAGCGACTTGGGCGGACCCTATTGCAGCTGATATTTTATTGCTTTGCTCATTAGTCTTTTAAGCAAAAAAATTGGATGGATAATTCGGTTTTCCGTATGGGATTTGTCGGGTGAGACTGGGAGATTAAATCCTGACCGTACGTCGGCACTTGCCACGTCACTTTGAGACATATTTATGGTGTTTCTTTTTAGCTGACGTTATTGGTTTGGTGTGACACACGTCACGTGCTGATTCGTTTAAATTATGGGATTAAGGATTTTTTTTTTTGCACGTAGTCCTCTGAATAACAAAAAAGTAGTAAGGTGGGACAAAAAAAATTAATAATAAATAATAAAAACAAGAAAATAAATGCAACCAATACTACCTTTTTAGCCTTTAGGTATGGAAAATACAAGAATAGGATTTCAATTCTTTCTCCCATAGTATATTTATTTTTCCTATTTTTTGGTATTATTTGATTGAAATAAAAATTTAAAATTGTGAAGAATAAAGAAAACTGAAAAACCATATAAAATTTTATTGCATTTTTTTCTTTTTTTCTTTTTTGGGTGGGGTGGGGGACCAGTGCAAGTTTGGATTATTTGTTTAGGCCCCGTGGGTTTGGCCTGAATAGATTAGTTCAGACTTCAGAGCTGGAAAGAATTTAAGAATCAAGTTTAGTCGGACTTCACTTGTAAAAATATTTTAAAATTAATCTTATATAATTTAATTTTAAAATGTTGATACAATCTGTTATTATTTGAATAATAATAAAAAATTAAAATTAAAATTATCTAAATAACTTTTGATTAGTCGACGAATGAGGAGAGAAGGAACTCTGGACTCTGGGAAGCATGGTTAAATTTCCAAGTTGAGTACAAATTTGCTAGTACTAGTTGCATTCTGATTTCCACAACAAACACAGCTAAAATATTGACAATACATATGTAGTATTAAATATACATCAAAATGTAACGACAGTTAAATAAAAAAAAATAGTCATGCTAATTCATTTTAAATATCAGAATATCGTATCCGATTTCTTCCATATTTCAAGAAGAAAATTTTAGTCTAATATGGTCATAGATGAACCAATGAAGAATACTACATACAGCAGTAAAACCTATGGAGGGAGAGAGCGATTGATAACAGTTACTCATTGATTTTCATCTCTCTTTTGACTTCACTAAACTCTTCGAGCTTCGAATAGAGCTTAATGAGTTGTTGCTTGCAGATTTCAGGGGGTGTGCAGGGGCCACACATGAGATAAATGACATTTCCTAAGGGCCTCGTGTATATACCGTCTTCCCGGAGCATCTGAACAAGAGAGCTTGCGTATTGAGATGCATACCTATAAACAGATCAGCATATCATTTAATCAGAAACAGATGCATACCTATTATGTTCAAAAAAATGGTAACATTAGCCTGGAACTCTTATTTTGCCAACAGAACAGTGTCCTATAAGTTCATAAGAAACATGAATACGAGTTTGCTCATGTGTGAAATGCTCATGAGCTAACCAATTAGTCACATGCATCCACCACGGGGAGAGGCCTAAAAACAGGACAACACAAACCATTTCCAAACACATAATAAGGAAATGAGTTGATGATAACACAAATGGTGCCAATGTCATTAGATCTCCAAGATGGTCTGTTTAATCTACTAGGAAATAAGTTGTGGACTACTGCTGATAAATTCTGCACTGACCAATAATGTCATCTACCGCGTATTGCATGTATGATGGGTTAGGCTGTTGTCATTCATTGAAACAATTTCAAGTTAAAAAAAGGGGGTGAGGGAGTGGAATTTTCACCAAACTACATGCTAGACAACCAGGACAGCAGTTCCAGAGGAAGTTAAAGGAAAAAAATTACCCAGCACTAGAGCCATCTGCTTGTAGTTCTAGGGCAAACAGAGTTCCTATTGTGACCACCCTAGAGACAGAAGGATGTGATGAGATCTGCTGCACAAGTTCTGAATCCCATAACTGCAAAAAGTTTAATCAGAAGTGAGACTGAGTATGATTAAAAATCAATATTATGTTTCTCCATATTTTCACCATGTGCAGTTGGCATGTAAAGATTATTGGGAAATTCAACTTCTAAGAAAATTTGGAGTCTTTTCTTATGTAGCGATTACTTAAGATCCTATTACCCTCTTAGCAGAGACAGTACTTGATAAAAATAAATTAATTTGTAATTTTTTTTAAAAAGTCCTGCTGCTGCAGGATAGAAGTTTGACATTTAAAATAAGTGGTATGAACAAAGAAACCACAATGTTTGATTAAAGCTACATTTTGCCTTAATTGAGCGATTATTTTAAAATTATAAAATTGTAACTAATATACATTGAAATCAGCTTCTTTTTTTTTTTTTGGCCGAATTGAAATCAGCTTCTTGATTTATACATAAAACCATTTGAGTCTGTCCATGACGAAAAAAAGTAACGATATGACAGTTTAAAAGTATTGGAAAATCATAACAGCAAAAGACAGACAACATAAAGAACTGTCAACCATGAGCGTTTATCATAGTATGCTCTAAATAGTGGGAAGGTTTCTCACCTCAAAATGTTACCTTCAGCATATATATAAAGTTAGTGAAAACTAAACTTGTAAAAGATGGAAAATAAAATGGAAAAATTACACAAACCTCTCTAAGCAACATTGTATGAGACTCTTCAGATGTGATATTAAGGTTTGTCATTGGATCTTTGAACCATTTTATGGATTTAGCAGCTGCTGTGCACCCCATTGCATGAGCTGAATATGAATGTCCATGCAGTAGAGCCTTAAGCTGAGAGCAGCAAAACCACATATTTTTTAGTGTATATATATCCTACTAACAAAATGCAAAAACAGATGGATTACATAGACATTCAGAGCCTTGCAATAAAAACTATGGTTTGTTCCATCAGAAATAGTCTGAATTCAATGAGAGAAAATATCAAATAGCCCAAAAGCTTCTGACAAAAATCACAATCCATTAGCTACCTAGTCAGCTTTCAATCCACACCCTGACAGTACAGCAGTTACGCTGATGTTAAACCAGCTTTTGCCAAATTTAATTTGCTGAGCTTTTATTCCTCTAAATATGTAAGTTTAAATATTGAAAAATTCTGTAACCTTGACCACCTTTAAATACTAAAATTAGTTTTGAACACCAGTCACTAGATCATTACAAAGTTCATTTCCTTGGGAGCTTGAATGCACAATGTAACAACACAAGCTGCCATTATCGAACTTTTGCAACCAGTTCTTATTGTAACTTTTAAATCATTGAGGCATTGGTGCATGGATACAATAAATACTCCCTTAGAACAAACATTTCTCATATGCAGTGTTCATCTTATAATTCATATTGACTTTACTAGTGAATGGCCAAAATTAACATTATTCACAATTAATGAGACAGCAAAAAGCAAAAGTATTTAGTTCACTAAGTGAAACTTCACCACAAACTTATAGGTCCTTATCTTGAATACAATAAATGACAATATAATACCTTTGAGTCTCCAGTAAATGAATTAAATACAGCATCAGTTGCCAGTGTGGCAGCTAACGGTATGATCCCCCCAGTCATAAGCTTAGCAAAGCAGGCTATGTCTGGTACACATCCAAGCAGTTCTGCTGCAGCCTGCAAGGAAATAAAACTTACTAATATACTTCAAACAAATCTCATATACATTTTTTTCAAAAATGAAAAAAGAACTGAAAAGAACTATCAAGTGCATCGAACCTCTACTCCTAAACGCCAAAAACCCGTAAAAACCTCATCAAAAATTACTGGAATTCCACAGTGTCGACATTCGTTGACAAGCATCCTCTGGAAAAGTGGATCAACCATGTGCATTCCTCCAGCACCTTGGATAACTACAAAAGACATCCAAATACTGCGTGAGATAAATCAGATAGATTGGAAACTATTACTGAGGTAAAATAAGAACACTGAACATATCTCAGCTGATAAGAAGAACCAATCAACATGACAAGGAGACAGTCCAGAGAGCAAACTATTATCAGGAGAAAATAGACCATTTAGTACGGGTGTTAGGAACTAGTCAGAAGTTGATATAAACAAATGAGTTGGGAAAGGAGCTTTCAAGAAGATAAAAGTACACGAATTTGCAGAATGAGATTAACCTCAGTCATCTCTAAGAAACATCTAAGCCAGTGGAAGACAGCATTTCTGATCTAGATCATTTTTATAGCCCAAAGAATTTATTAGTGAAACTTCACTAATGAAAAAGCTTTTTAATATGCACTCGCAAATTATAAGAAGGCGCATAACCAGCTTCATCATAATTTATTTCACAACAGTTGTAAGGATGAAATGGACCAAAATTCCTAAATACAAGATAAATGAAACTCTAATCATGCTGCAAAAGACAACGTAAAATAGTCAATGATGGTAAGTTACAATATTTTCTTGCCTGGTTCTAGAATCAATGCACCTATCTGCTTATTTCCGGACAATCCAGAATACTGTGATAGCTGTTGAGATACATAGGATGAGTACAGGCCAGCAAGACTTGATTTGTCCCTGCTCTTACCAAAAATTTCATCACGGGACCTGAAGGCTGCATGACAACCACAATATATATGAGAAAATAATACTTTAATAACGGTGATGATAACCCATAAGGCAGAGTTAACCAAGTTGACTCACTCATATCTTCCACTTTCAGAGTTTCAGAATGAAACCCTTCAGGCAGTGAAAGATTCCAAATGCCATTTTGCATAAACACAGTTGGAGGATCGAGAAAAAGCCCTCTTCCATTGTACCTGTTGAATTTAGAATATTAAATATTAAATGTTGGCTATAGCCCATAATTCTATTACATATGATTGGTTCAGCTAGCCAACAAGAATCAGATACCAAAATGACACGAAGTACATAAAGTAGTATAATATGCAGCATTCTGAACTCTTCAATAACAAGTGATACTTTTGAAGCATCAAAGGAGATGCACTGAAAGTAATGACAAAAAAAAAGGCGATTGACTTTCCGTCAATAAGACAATAAGAATAAGGAAACCAATAAGAAAATAAAACTCCTGAAGCTGCATTGCTGAAGGAGTGTTATATTAATTTAATCTATGTTCTCTACATTAATCTTAAAAACTGTCTCTGGTATTAAAAGATAAGTAATTTGATGTGAGTTTTTTTTTTTTTTTTCAAATGTTAAAAACAAGGAACCAAAGCCATAGAACATGAAAAGTTAATCACTTTGGGACATCCAGAGAAGGAATGCAGAGGCAAACATCTATCTCTAATCCACTTTAGCATGATTAGTTGCAATCTTGCAAATCTGCACATATGCACCATTTAACAGGAGCTGTAACTTCACTCCAGTTAAAGAGATCAGAACACGCAGACATACACCAACAGCAAGTGGACTTTTTCTGTACCAGTCTTCGTCTGCAAACTGATGAGATTAATATTGATCATGTATTCTACCTTAAAGCATATTTCTATTAGCCCACTATCCTTGTCTGCATCTGTGCAGGAGTGAAAAAAAATGTAGCATAATAAGTATTAACTTGGCTGAGATAAAACACAGGTAGCACGACTTTCTCATCAACTAAACTCAGCTTATTCCTAGCTGCACTAACAATGAGAAAATTTCAACAAAAACGCATTTTACCACACATCGGAGAAAACAAAGAAAATGTACATATGGCTTTTCCGTCAAGACCACAGTAACCCTATACCAAGAGAAACTCCCCTGCACTACCTATCAAATACAATGCTTAAAAGTCTGCAAAATAATAGGGAATAAAAAATTCAGGCCATCAAAGCATGTATTAACGAACAATGTTACCATGTGTAACTACCCATGACATCTAAATCCAACATGTATTTAGGATGAAACATCCATACCATGGCTGCTGCAAGAATCCTGTATAAGATGATGGTGCCTGTGCTTCCATTGCACCCAAAGTATCACCATGATAGGATCCCTTAAGGGCCAGGACCTATAATAGAAAAACAAATTTAGTTACTATTTCTGCAACAAGATAAAATATGCATATTTCTAATTTTTATATGTAAGAGTGATTTAGTGTCATATACCCTTATTAAAAGGAGGAAAAGGAACCAACTAACATATGGCAGAAACCATCAAAACAAAACTTGGTTTTACCAATCTTACTCAGGATACAGCCCTAAGTTGAGCACAATAATGTAGTATGATAGTATGATACATATTACTGACTCATATACTGGTTATACACAGTGGCTAAAGCAGAGAAGAATTGAGCACAACCTACATGAAGCACTGGGCAAAATGCCAGAAGTGCTCCAAAATTTTTCTTAGTTCCTGTTAGCAAAAGTTTTGGCATTGCATTATAAGAAAATATTGAGTACACAACTGCAATGAAAATAATATAGCTACCATCTTTATTCCAAAGGATCACTAAACCGAGACAGACCTTTATGACATAAACCCACAATTTCCATTTGTTCCTCAGATGCTTCTACCATTGAGTTTATCAATTGACAGTAGACACATGCATGCAAGGACAAAGACACATGATGTAAATTCATCGTTATATGATACATGCAGGTGCAAATAGATAATACAACAGATGCAGACACATATAACCTTAATCAATGTAGACGCAGAAAAACTTGCATGGAGACAAATACGCTTTGTATATTTCTGCTTAGTTTGGAAGGAAAAATGACATTAAAAACTCACTTAACTGTTAGCCTTCATTAGAGCCTTTTCCATGCTTATATTATCAATTTTTTAATTCGGGGCAGGGACTTTATGGCTTACATTGTGTATCATGCATCTCTCAAAAACTTTGCAACTATAAAAGCATTAATTAGAGAAAGCATTAGCAGATACATTAGGAAAAAGAAAGTGGATGATTAAAATGAATACATTTAGCCGGATAAAAGCATTTTTTCCACCCTGTACATTACAATCTATTCTAAGCTACTCGAAAAATAGAGGAAATACATAGTCAAAGACAGAAAGACCCACCATTAGCTCGATACATGTTTCAGTTGAGTAGTTCTTGGATAACTCTTGAAAGATTCCATGATCACAACAAAACTTTCGAAAAGCCATCTTTAGAGCAATTTCAATCGCTGTAGAACCATTATCTGAAAAGTACACCCGAGAGGCCCAACCTACACAGAAGAACCCTAAACCTTAAAAATTTATTCCAATCCATTATAAACGAATACTCCAACATGATTAAAGAGGTATATATATGCATGATTCAAATTCGTACACCTTTATAATACCAAAGTAAAGGGATTTAGAAACCAAGCTCTTCCCACGAGGATCAATATTAACAGCCATATTGGTATTTTTCCTTTATCGTTCTCATTTCTCAACAAAAGAAAAGGCATGGAAAATGATGTGCAGTGTCCTCATAAGAACCAAGAAAAAGATGAGAAGATAGAATCAAAGAATGATATATACAAATAAACAAAGTGCAAACCTTTCCCCACGCCCTCTACCAAAAGCTCTGCACATTCTAAAGCTGGCTCATAGACATTCTCAGGAAACATCACGTGCCCAAATCTTGCAGCAGCATAACCCATATCTCTGGCAAGTTCAGTCTGAAACCACCTAAACAAATACCGCATTAAAGAAAAATTCAGACAACTGAAAGGTGCAAAGTAGTTAAACTAAATTACACCTCACCCTCATGGGGAATATCAAGGGTGGAAAGGAATAAACATACTGACCATGAAGTTTGAGGGTTGAATTTATCATGCATCTAAATGGGTATGTTCAATTTGTGTGCAAGGTTTTCCATTGTATTTAGAGGATCACATCTTCCCAGGTGATGCTTCATTTTAAGCACTTTATATGTTTTGACATGGATATATGAGCAAAAATACAGAGTTGAAGAGTAAAATAGATGAAGCTTAACCTGCAAAATAGGAAATTTCTCCTACCATTTAAGATAATATTCAATAAAACAAATAGTGTATAGACAGTGATCTTGTTAGCCCTTTTATTGTATGTGTGATGTTTGTTGTTTTGTTGTCGATGGGTTAGACCTACTTAGGGAATTGGTAGGAAAGTGTCTCCATCTGAAGCAGTGTGTTAAGTGGAGTCATTTTGCATGAATTAAGTTTATTGATGCGACCTTACTTAACTTCTCTGTCTATTACCAGGGGTCTATGTAGGGTGATTAGTTAGTAGTAAGAATTTCTATATCTGCATATACTTTTCGACTATAAGCCTTTATGAAGAAAGTTTTAGGTGCGTTTTTAATAAAAACTGATAGAATTACAATGGTTTTAAGACCAATTACAATTGACAACAAAATATCAAGAACATGATGCTAGTGAAACGATGGAATTGTCGTTGTAAATAATTTTCTAGATCTTGTCATTAATCTGCAATATATCAACTATAACACAAAGGATCGAAAACACAGAGAGATAGACAACACAAATGCACATGTACGCACAGACAGAGAAGGAGAGAGTAGAAAACATAAAGATGACCTGTAAAGTTGCATCTGGCCCTTGAGTCCACCAACTGGCACATCCATCAAATTGTTGAGTTATGAACTCTTTGTTCCGAACCTTATTTCATTTTAAAATAAAGACAGGGATTCAATTATTTACCAGTAAACCTCACACTTAATATCTGGCAACAAGGGCACAAAAGACATCATATAGAATAACCTAAAAGTAACACATAACACAGCAAATAGCAGTCATTGAGGCCAATGCATATCATATATCGTATTAAATGCACAAACCTTGTATACTGAAAACTTTTCACCACAACGTGAATCAATGACTGTAACATTACAAGGTGGTACAAGATTGTGTTGGGTAAATGGCCACCAGAAAACATCTCCAGCTCTTCTTGGCATTTCATCGAGTCTATGTATCCTTCCTAAATAAGCTTCCAGCATTATGTCTTTCAAAGAATTAAATACGTTTTGAGATTCGTCAAACCATTCCATCAGGTCGTTTGATGGATCTTGTGGAATTGGTGGCAGCACAAGCACAGGCACTCTATAAAGAAGAAAAGATTAATAACCATTATACAACAAGATCAGAGCCAATATTGCTAATGGTGGATAAAAGAAGAGGTAAAGGAGCCGATTCTAGGCCCCATTGAAGATTAACATAAAGCCTAATGAAAACTTGATTACCTATTCCGCAGGTATGACATTAATGGTATTTCATTTACAAGGCCATGATCTTCAATCACAATAGCAACAACATCATAACCTCGAAGTTTCAAACTCTCATAAGCTGAAATAGTTGCAGATATTCCACCCAACCGCCCATCTCCAACAAGAACACCAGGAAAGCGTAAGGGCCTGATTACAGGTTCAACAAGAAATGCATGAGCAAGAACCATACGTGTAAAAGCTTAACACTCTCAGACATCAATATTGAATATGATCCAAGTTCTCCCACAAAACATCAAAATTAACAGCTCTCATCAATTGTATTCTCAACTTCACAATATATCCATGAAAGCAGCAATTTTCAAAGTGACAACAATTCTGTAAGCCCTGAAATTGAGAAATTTGTAATCAACTAGAGAACCCAAAAAAATGTAGTTACGTTAGAGCATAATGCAAAGGAAAGGATGCAAGAACAAGACAAGAGTAGCCAACATACTGATAAAGATCACATTGAAGACCCTCAAATTAACAGCATCATCATCAATAAGGATCACAACTTCCAGTACATAATACTCAAATATACCTAGGTTGTATTCGGTTGTTTGTAGCTCTATTTGCATTTTGTTTTCTAAGAAGTTGCTGTGAAGGAAAAGGAAAAAACTAATAAATGACTACAATGCAACACCATTTCTTTTTCTTTTTCTTTTAATTTAAACTCCATTTCTAATATATAAAAGTAAATGATGCATTTTGTTCTACTCGAAAAATGAAGTATTAATCTTTAATTCTTCAAAAGAAATTTCTTTTATTTTTTATTTTTCATATTGAAATGCACATTTGCTTTTTACTTCTATACAGGAAAACTGAGTAACATAAGAAACAATCAGATTGTTCCTAAATAATTCAAAAATTCATTAAGCTGGACATTTTCCAATCAATAAAGAACCCTATAGAATATTTTTACTATAACATAAGATAAAGGCTCATTTAGCTGATACTTTCTACAAGAGCATTTAAGCAATTATACTGCCTATGCAGTAAGGCAAGTCCTTGCTATAGCTCAATTGTTGGGGCCATGGTTCATCAAATCAAAATTCTGCAAGATTTTTCAGAATAACAATGGCTCACCAGAAGTCAAATGTTCTTGAAACGGTGGACAAATGAATGAAGACTCCAAACTCCAATAATTACATTCTGATGAGACGATATTAAGGACCCTTGAGGACCCCTCTGTAATAATTTTGCCCTAGATATTAATGCAGACAGTTTGATTATTTTCCCCTCCACTTTTTTCTCATTTTATTCCCTTTTGTTTTCCCTTTTTCCCCACTAGCAATTTGCAAGCACACGTTTAATATTTAGAGAGGAAGAACATTTTCCTTACACCATACTATATTGGTTGGAAACAATGTATACATATCTTAGACACAATCATGTAAATTTGACAAACCAAGAAAAATAATGTAAAATTGACCTATCGAGAATTTTACTCATTCCCCTGTCCTTGTACCCAAAGAAAGAAATATAAGAATATCAATACTCTATTCAGTCATGTGTGGGGAAAAAGAAAAAAATTGGTCTTTAACAATTTTTCAAATACTTCTCTGCCAAAAACAAAAACAAATTTTCAAATACTTATCTATGATTTCTGGTGGAAAATTGTTAGAAGTTTGAAGTAATTTAACTTCTAGCAAATGGGTTTATATGGATTGTAGTTATTACCCATACAAAAATGTAGAATACCTGCAAATTTGCAGATGTCCTGATTCCCCTGTTTAGATAAGCTCTCTGCTATGTGCTACCCATCTAATAACCAACTAACCATTGTTGAGAAGAGATTAAAGATCCAATTAATCTATTTTACTAATTTGCTTACAGCAATCTAACAGACAAAACATCCAAGAAACAGAAAGTTTCATTAAAGTCAATCTAAGAGGAAGCCACTGCAACTTTCAGGTTGACATAGGTGTCTTGTAGCAAAGATGCTATTCTATTCTGATCCTGTAGGTGATTTTTTATTAATTTTCGTTTTAAGTATGGACTTTTATTTAATAATAATAAATATATTTGCTTTTGCTACCTAAAATATCCCTACAAGGATAAACAAATTGTAAAGAAGAAAAATTACACTAATTGATTGAAAATGAAGAAATAACTAAAGGTTGAAATCAATTCCAAAATAACTATTCCATAAAATTGCAGAATTATGCATTTTGTTGTATTAACCAAAGCAAAAAGAAGCGAAGGAAATGGTACAAGAAGTTTAGAGAAGAATAACAAAATAGCATATACCGATAGAGATCGCATTGAAGGGTTCCAGAGGGTCCAGGACTGGCAACCCCACCGGCAGTCTCCACTACACAAAAACCATCTAACCTCCCCTCCTTCACACCACAATCCAGCAATAATTCTCTCAAACGTCTCTCTACTTTCTTAACCACTTCAAAATCCGCCACCGCCCCACCTTCCCTTTCTGCAGCCAAATGCGGAGACAGCGCGCCTTCCCAAGCATACAGCGTCTCAGAAACCAGCTCCGGAGTAACCTTTCCCTCCTTTAAAACTTTTCTCTCCTCATAAAACCCCAATTCACACATCTCCCGTGATTCATTAGAGGGAAATTTGTTAGGTTCGAATGAGCTGGCAGCGGGGAGGGAAGAGAGGAGTATGGAATGGGAGGAAAAGAGGGGGAGGTCGCGGCGGAGGGAAAGGGAGGAGAGTTTTTGGAAGAGAAAGCGGGAGTCGGAATCGGCGGGAAAGCCTGTTTGAAGAGGTTTGAGGTAGAGGAACTTTTTCTGGTCGGAAGATGAAGGGGAGAGGAGGAAGGAGGAGGAAAGGCCGGTGGAAACTAGGGTTTTGCCAAGGGAGGTGTTGGAGGACCAGATGGTGTAGGTTGGGTGGGAGAGTGGGATGGTGAGAGTGGAAAAGGATTTAGATTTGGGGTTATGGTGGTAGTAGAGCAGGAGGCGGAGGCGGTGGAGATGGTGGTTGTAATGGCGGCGACAGTGGAGGAGAGAGAGGAGCATGGTAGCAATGGGAGGCCGGGAAGAGTGAAGAGCGAGAGTTAGGTGCAACGGCTAATGTGTGCTTGTACTGTGTGAAAGAGAGACTTTTGAAAATGGGAGGGTAAAGGTAAGTAGAGAGGGGTCTTTTTGGTTCTTTTTCTTGCCAAAAAAAAAAAGAAAGAAAAGTAGAGGGGTCAAAGTCGTGTGAAATTAGGTATTGATATATATTGAGTTAAAAAAAGTTGACATGTATTGATATTGAGCTTAAAGTCGAGTAAAACAATCTCCAGTTCACTTCATTCACTCTGCCTATTCTACCATTGTGATTATACAGGTCTCCCATTGCAGATCCAAAAGCTAAAGGAGTCATGTGTTGATTGTCTCTTGACAATAGTGAAAAACAACTAGCTCTTCTATACCTTGCCACAACGCAGGGTATTGCATATATGGTACACGTCACAGTGTGGAGCATTGCAATGCCAATGGTCATAAGGCAAGAAATTCATCTGTCTCTCTCTCTTAATCTAATTTTAGGAAAATATACTTGTAGCTACATAAAACCTTTCTTTTGGACCGATTATCCTTTTTCTATGCACTTGAATGCTGAATCACATGTTACCATACATATTTGTCAATGCCAGAGGAAAAGACACAACCTTTAAAGTGATGAAACAAACTTTTGGATGTAAAATTTTCTTGGTTAAACAATGAATGTTTTTCTATAGAGGTTTTTGTACAGTCAAGTCACTACAGAAAAATAGTGAGATAGCGGTGCTTTTTTTAACATATAGCGGCGTTTATTTTAATATATAGCGGCGTTTTTAAACACCGCTATATTAAATAACGGCGTTCTAAACGGCGCCGTTAGAGGCGCCGTTAACAAACGCCCTTATTTTGTGGCGTCTATATCCAAAACGCCACTATCCGTATAACGGCGTTTAAACGCCGCCAGATAGAGGCGTTCAGACGTCGTAATACAATTTTTCCGAAATCACTAAATTTTTTTTAAAAATAATATTTAGCGGCGTCTAGACGCCATTATGTAACGGCGTCTAGACGCCACGCCACTATTTAACGGCGTCTAGACGCCACTATTTAACGGCGTCTAGACGCCGCTATTTGGACACGTTTGCGGAAATTATATTTTCTAAATTCCATATTGCGGCGTTTGGATGCCACTATTTGGGGGCGTCTAAACGCCGCCATATGCAATTTAATACTATATTTATTTTTGGAAGTAGTTAAATATAGCGGCATTTTGTTCTGTAGACGCCGCTAAATAAGGGCGTTTTGTTCTTCAGACGCCGCTAAATAAGGGCGTTTTGTTCTTTAGACGCCGCTAAATAAGGGCGTTTTGTTGTGTAGACGCCGATGAATAAGGGCGTTTTCTTTTCACACATGCTCCAAATCAGGGCTTTCATTTATAGAAAAATTTAGGGTGAGTGAGAGTTATTTCTATACGATAATAGCACAAAATATAAAATATCAGAAGCTATAATTGAAATGAAATTTTTAAGATTTACACTTAATTAACAAAGGAAGTTCATTACATTACATCCAAATGGTATTCAAAGTAGCATAATTATAAAATTTGTTCTATACACAATTTCACTAAAATATCTCTATTGTTCCAGTGTTACATCAACCACATATGATTAAAGGAATTTAAGGAATCAAAAAAACCATATTGTATCTACTTGTTTACCATAACGTGATTGTGCACTGGAAATTGAAGTATTGACAAAAAAGTTACCACCATCGCCATCGCCATCGCCATCTCCACCACCACTAGTATTAGCATTTTGAGTGCCCTACTAAAAAATATAATTAGAAAATCAGTTTAGGGTCAAAGACTTTTACATACATTAAATTTGATCAATTATGAAAATGGAAATGTGATTACCTGTGGTGAACTCTCCGTCACAACATCTATAGAATCAGGGAATTTTGTGCAACAAACATCATGAGCTTATCTAGTTTGGAGGAAATTCGAGCATTTTCAGCAGTCAAACGATCAAGCGCTTGTCTCTCCGCTCGTCTCTCTTCTTCAATTCTTGCAATCTCTTGTTGGCTTTGTAATTTCCTTCGCTGCACACAAAAGCCAGAAATAACTTTAAAACGACGAAAATAGCCCATGTCCAATCAAAATGAGAAAAACAGTCCAATATTGTAATATCCAGTTTTCATCAAATTAGAAAGCAATGCAATTTAAATTTCAAACCTGCATTTCTTCTCTTAGCTGCTGAACCTCTGATGAAGATCTTCCCTTTGAATAGGCCGTGAACATATGAGCATTGTCTTTAAAGATGTCTTTTGGTGTGACCCCCAATCCAAGACATTTGACTCGGCCAGGTTGTTCTTCCCCTAACACCTCAACCAAAATTCTGCTTTCAACTTCATCCTTTGACAAATTCTGTGTATCCTCCGTAGATGCGGTTGTCTGCAATTGATCTATCCTTTTCTATAATAACAATTACAAATAACCACATGTCAGAGCCACTTGCAAACATAAATAATACACATTAAATGACCATAATTGCTTCATTCAGAATTGGAAAACTCACCAAAACATCCCCGACTTTTTCGTTTACGGGTGCTCCATTTCTTCTTGTATGCGTCTGTAGACACCCATTTTTGTCCTATATCCTTTATTTAAATCAATTTGTTGTTTAATTGGCATCAGGGTCATCTAGGGGCATTTTGGTCATTTTTACACCTAGGGGTATTTTGGTCATTTGCATGTTCAGGGGCATTTTAGTCATTTCAAGTACACTTTTAATTTAGATTAACTAATTCATTTTGGTCATTTAGATTGCATTTGAAAACCCCCAAAAAAATCTTAGAATATGCATCTTTGGCATTTTTTACATAATTCATGATTTAGCTTCAGTTAGTAATTCAGTATGTTTTGCACTTTGATCATATAGCTTAAGCCCTTGTTGTAATGGGTCTAGTTTTCAATTAGCATTTTTATATCCAATTTATTCTCATGTTCTCTTCAATTACATCAATCATATGCATGTTTTTATTAGTTACTTTGGTCATATTCATGTTATTAGTTACTTTGGTCATATTCATGTTCATTTATTATTGGGCATACTTTTTTTTTATGTCATTTTTGTCTACTAATCATGTGTGCATTCAAACAAGTCTTGCATTGACTTATTTCAATCCATAGTTTGCATGCAATCAATTAGTAAAAGTTTCAGCAATAAAAGAATTAGTGAATTGCATTTACATAAAGAATTCAAATACAAACAAGGCAAGTCATGTTCATTCATTACATTGTTCATACACATATTTTGCAAAATTACATCTTTTAGCTTTGAGTTGGCAGTTTCCTAATAGCTAAGGATCTTGTTTGCAAGCTTTCTTTTTCCAGCTTGATTCTTCCTTTCCTCGTTGCTTTTTTTGTTTATATACTTGTTCCCGAGCCATGCAACCAAGGTCCAAAGGGGTGAAATAACTTCAAACGAGCTCAAAACAGTCTTGGATTGATGGTTGAACAACCTGCAGAGAGCACAAGCCAAAGCAATAAAAACAGCAAATGGATTCAAGAATTCGAAACAATTGAGCTCACAAAAGTTGCAAAGCAGATTCAACAGTTCAGAGGAGCAAATTCAGGACAACTAAGCAATTATCAGGGCATGCATTACACTGTCATTTTGCAGCAAAAAGAGCACATTGCATTTAGCATTTTTAGTAGTCTGAGTATACATTTCAGCAATAAACATGGCAGCAAAGCACATCTAAATTTAAGCATCAATTCCTTTAGTTTAGCATTGTAATTTCAGGACTAGTAAACATGCACTGCATTTCATGTCAACCACAGAAAAACACAAGAAAATAGATCAAGCATTGCACCAAACATAGCATACATCATCATAGTCATCCAACACCAATAAATGGATCATTTTCAGCAAACAAATACCCACTTCAGGCAGTTATAAAGAAAATGAAGAATCTTACCTTGTGAGAGTTTTACCTAAGAGGAGACCCTTTGCCAGATCACCCTCCGCACAGCTCACCAAGGCCAGCTCATTATCCCTTGAGCCTTATCTTCCCAGATCAGTAGCCCACAAAGTTCCACAAATACAAAGCACCTACAGAAGGAGACAGAGTTGGTTAGCTACAAAGAAGGGGAATTGGTTAAGAAAAAGAATCTAGACTAAAAAAATCTTTGACTCTCTCTCGAGGTGATCCTTTTTTTTTCTAGAACCTTCCCAAAACAGTCACACACCCTCCTATACGATCCTTCATCTCACCTCTCTCTAGGCCCAATTTCTTCTCCTCCATTTTTTTCTCCATAGATAACAGACACTCACACAAACACACTCTCCCACGCAGCTCGCACCCACACACACAATCTCCCACTCTCTCATCTTCCTACCATTTTTTTCTCCAACCTTCACAACCTGCACAGACACACACTCCTCGCTACACAGAAGTCACACCTTCCCTCATCTCTCACCCTTCGATACAAAAAAATCTACCAAGAAAATCTGACAGCCTCTCTCTCCCTCTCGCATACTACACAACAAACATAAAAAAAATTCTCTCATGAGAACACTAAAAAAGGGGGCTTTCGTTCCTGACCTTTGATTCGGGAAGGGCATACTCTAGATTCTTCCATTTTTCTTCTTCTCTGGGAGCTCAACCTGATCATAAAAAGAAAACCTTTTTTACAACCCTTCGCTCAAGAGCTAAAAAAGAACCCTCATCCCTTTTAGCTTTTACTCGATCACTCAAAGAAAACTTATGGGAAGTTCTTCCTTCCTTCTCCGATGAACCCTGGAAAAAAAACTCTTGGACCCTCTCTCCATTAAACAAGGACTCTTCAAATTGGGTGGAAAAGACAAATCGGGGAAGAAAAGAAAATTTGTGGTTCGGGTAAGCCGGATTAAGCGGGTTGTTAGATTCGGGGATGGAAGAGAAGGCTGATCTGGTGGCGGAGCTAAGTGAAGGAATCTGCAGATAAAGGCTAGGGTTTCAGCTAATTTGAGAGAAGGGAAGCGTCGAAGAATGCAAGTGAGGAAGAAGATGGATTAAAAGGGAGATACCCATAAACGAAACGACACCGTTTTGGGAGCAGGTAATTTCTTTTTCTCTTCAAATTAATCCTTTTTAGTATGATTTATGCGAGTTTGGACTTGCAGCTACCATCTCATTCAATTTGAGGCTTGTTTGTGTTGGTTTGTTTCAATTTAAGACTTGATTGTTTTATTTTTATGATAAAATTGATAGATTTAGGTCATTTTTACTCTTAAGTAAACTCTCCCATGTTAAATCTACGTAAAAATCTAGCTTGCTAATTTTTTATAGTTGAAATTTTGAATATTTGTTAAATGTTTACGTCTTAGTTTAAGGTCTTTCGATAGGGGTCAAGTTTACGGTCATGAGTGATTTTAAAATTAATCCTTTAGTCTAAAGATTAGATTTTTGTTCAAATAATTGGCCTAGATTAATATGTTTGAGATGTATGTATTTAAAGATAGAACCTTTAAGGTAAAATGGCTAGTAAATGCTCAAGTTTAAACTTCTAGGTCAAAATCAATTTAGAATTGAAGTTTTTTGTCTAATGGTGAGATTCTTTTAAGTTCATATTAACTCGAAATGATTCTTGGATCCCATTTTGAGACTCTTTTAATTGGAAAAATCAAAACTTGGTTCAAAGTTTAAATTTTTGAGCTAAAGTTAGCTTGGAAGTTTAAAGACCATTTTGAGCTAATTTTAGTTTGAAAATACAATTTTGAGTTAAAGGATTTGATCTTTTAAATTGAAAGTGATTCGAAAAAGGGGTTGATGAATTATTTTGGATTAGTATCTACTTAAAAAGTAAGTCTTTGTTTAGAAGTTGGATTTCCTTTAAGTTTGAGTTAATTGAAGGATTGCTTTAGGTTCCACGTGCTAAATTCCTTTAAATTGATATTTAAATTTTGGAGGTGTTGTGATTGGTGCATTTTAGTCCTTATTTATATAATCCGTGTTCTATGCTCTTGAAAATTACTGATTATTTCCTTTAGTGTGCAGAAAAAGTCCCCATCAAGCCCAGTCCTGCCCATAAGTCTTATTTTCTCTTTAGTCATTGTTAATTTATTAATTGGCCCGGTTTGGCCTCGGTCTGTAATAGCCTAGTAATTTAGAGTAGAATTTAGCTGCATGCATGTCATACTTATCTGTCATTGAATATATCTGCTTGCATTTCATGCCACCTTTAATTCAGTTAATAATCGTAACCCCTCCGAAGAAGGGGCATTCAGTGAGTGATCGAGTTTTCGGGGCCACTGAATGTCTCTGAGGATGAGACGGCTCTTTTCGGGATGCATCGGGGTTCCGGGCATATATCCCGGGAAGTGCTTTCAAAAACTCGGGTTACGCGAGTTAACTTAAATAATCGGATTTTGCATTCATCATTTGCATACATGCATTGATATAGAGATAGAAAAGATCAAAATCAAAAAGAAAAGACTAAAAGAGACTATAAAAGCATTTTCAAAAAGGTTTTCAAATCATGCTCTCTTATTTGATTTTCAAAACTAAGAAATTGGCAAATCAAGAGATTTCAAGGTAAGCATTTTTAAAAAAAAAAGGAATCGTTTTTAAGTAATATCCCAAAAGAAGATTTTGGAAAAAAAAAAGAAGATTTTGGAAAATAAAAAAAGAAGATTTTGGAAACGAATAAAGTTGATAAGTTTTTAGAAAATCAAAAATGGTAAAAAGATTTTTGCCACAGCATTTTTCAAAATTTCCTTTTCGAAGAGAGAAGGATCAACAAGAGAGCAAACAGTGAAAGAGAATCGTGATAGAATTAATCGACAGTGTTCGATTACATTCTTCGAATCCTCGACATCGGTTTCAAAAATGGTTTTATTTCCCTTTTATAACCCTTTTAATAACCAAGATTAGGATTAAAAAAGCAACCAACTTTTCTTTTCGACCCAGTAGATCTAGTTAGACTAGAGGTACCTTCACTTGACGGGCGACTCGGGGGTGCTAATCCTTCCCCGAGCGTAATCGACTCCCGAACCTAGATTTAGGTTACAAAGACCAGACCTTAGGTTTAGTGGGTCCATTGCCGAGGTATGGACTTTACTTAGCTTAAGTGACCTTTAGGTGGCTAATCACACCTTAAAAAAGATTAGTGGCGACTCCATCTATCCAACGTCGTCTCGGCAGGGTTCCCCGGACTCGAACGTTTCGACAGCGTCTTCTTGTACACGTTAAGACGCCCAACATCTTCTCCTTTTTTTCTCTATAAAGAAATCCATTGAGAATTTGCATGTCATAGGAGAAAACAATTTGTTCAACTTGTTTAAATTTAAGAACAAAAGTAGCAGCAGCAACCAAGATTAATATTTACATTCTTTAAAAACGCAGCAAGGTAAATTACTTACCATCTCATTTCTCAGTCTCGCAAAGCTTTTTGAGCCTACAGTATGAAGATTATGTTGACATTTTCGGCTCGCTTTTCCTACTTTCTCCTTTTTCTATTAACAAAAATGCATAATGTTAATATACCAACAAGAATAATGTACCAACAAGAATGCACTTTTTCTACAAGTTTAAATAGTAATAAGATTTACCTTTCCCTTTGTTGAGTGCCAATATTCTGCCATGGGGTCAAAAAGGGTTGCGGGTATCTTTGGATCTCGTGCAGCTTTCGTCGCATCAAGTGTATCTCTATAGAATTCTTTCTTCAATTTATGCTTATAGTCCCTCCACTTTTTTCCCATATCATTTCTAGCCATGGGTGTGTCTCAAAGTCAAAGCGAAATCTAGTCTGAAAATATAAACAATAATACAGAAAAATCAGATTAATAAAACGGTTACACTTTGAATTCAAATATAAAACACAAACACAAGTTAGAACTCTATTTGGAAAGATGCCAAATAAGTTACATACCTTAACATACTCGACCGCTTTATCTTTGATACCACGAGAATAAGTATTCCATGACTGTGGACTCATTGGAAGCCATACTTGATCCCGACCCAACTTCCCTAAAAATTCTCCAAGGAGTTTAATTTCCTCTCCAACAGGTTGCCCCAATTCATTGGCTTTAACAATAACTTTGTAGGGAGGCCTTTCGGTCCAGAGTTTATTCAAATTTGTATTTACTTGTTTCTCCACTCCATTGTCATCAACTATCATTAAAAATGAGTTAGTAAATTATAAAAAAAAATTACTGAAAATTGGAAGTCAAATAGATTATGGTTTTAGTGGAATACCTGTGACGGTCGTCATATAATATGAATGAACCGGCTCAGACTGCACAGAAGTGGCATCATGACTGGTGCTCGGATGGGAATTATTAGCAGAATCCCCCGCTACATTAAGCGCAGCCGAACCGACCCGAGGCGAAGTGGGAGGATCCACTGCTGGGTCGAAGTGGGAGGATCCACTGCGGTAACAGTCGTAGTAGGGAGAGCCGGACCAGCAACATCCTCTTTATTTGCTGCCTCAATGGGGTCGCCATTTGCTGCTAAATCCCCATTAACAGTAGGTTGTTCTCGACACAGCCGCTGAATTGGTTTCTTTGAGTTGATTATAGCAGTTGGACCTTCCGGTTTTTTCCTCTTCAATAGACCTTTGGGTTTGCTGCATAGTAGACAAAAACCAAACAAAAATTAGTTACAATAACACAAATACATATAACAGCAAAAGCATAATAAGTTGGCATAAAACGAGTTGCTAACCTTGTCTTGCAGTTTTGCATTTTGGTGATCCTCCTCGTGAGTTTGACAAGGCAAGTGTCAAAACAAAAGCTGCACAAATATATATGTTTTAAATATATCTGTTATACTATAATGTAGTCATTATATGTATACTACTGTAGCACTTTTACTTCATAGGCTTGTATATTTTTGGAATTTCTTCAATCACTATTTTTAAATTCTCATCTACGAGACGAGCAAGGGAAAGAGTTTCATATTTGTAGCAACAAATGATTGAATGGAAGAAACAAAGATGTCAAGATCAAATTGCATTTATATGCCCCAACTCAATCTATATTCTATGGTATAGATATAAAGATCTGAGAAAGATAAAATCTATAAAAGTTTTCAAGTCAAAATCCCCACTGTTGCATGTTACTTTATAGCGCCATATGGCTTGTTCCATGCCCATCATTTAAGCTAATGTTACAGTGAGTAGTACTAATTAAGGAGAGCTTTGTCTTTGACAAAACAATAATTGGGTTTAGTGGCTTAAGCAAGCGACAAACAGTCCATGTGGTTTCCACACGCACAAGCCTGCTTCAAAAAGTTTAGCATTCAAAAAGTTAACAGAAAGATAATGTTTCCAATATTCAATAACATCATCCCATACTAGTTTAAGGCTTTAATCCTAATTGGATATTTACTACTTATTATGCTTTTGTATAAAAAATTGCAAGTAGACAGATTTTTCCTAGAGAGTGAATTCAATTCAAAGGTGAAAAAGTGTATTGATGAGACAATATTATATATGTACCTGATGGCTAAATGGTGATTTATTGGGTATGTTGGGTGGCAACTTAAAAACTTACTTAGCCATCATAAAAAAAAGCAATGAATAAATAACCTTGTTTGCGCTTTTACTTACTTGTAAGAATTTCAGAATCTTGACACGACCAATTCCCCTTATAGAGACCAGTGCACCAACATCTAACCGTTCAATCTGCAGAGTACTAAAACTAATTCATTACATACTTTCAGCATTTAGGTGTTGCCATCCCCCAAAGATAAGAAAAAGGATAAAGAAGTTCAACTTTTCTTACACTTTCTATGAAAACCAGACAATCATATCTAGCAGCAAACAATTCTTCAGCACTTGAATTGCCAATGGAAATTGGATCCAACACAAAACGCACAAAGAGTTTTTTCCTTAATAAAGACTGCACAAGAACCAAAATACAAGTTAAGGGAAACGTCTTTTAATTGAAGTGGGAACATCATTAGACATTGCACCTAGTAGAGTAGTATAAAAATTTAAGTCCTATATATCCCTCATGGAATCAATTTATTACAATGTACATAAACTGAAAAAAAATCTCAAAATAAAAAAAGAAGAAGCATAATTCGAAGAACTATTTTGGCTACTTACCAAACCGGGAAATGAATCACGAGGAATAATGATCCAACAGACTCCAATTCGTGCAATCAATCACTCAACTAATCTCAGAAAATATACAGAAAGGAAGAGAGAACCTGGAAAGCATAAGTCAGTGGAAATGAATCAATCCGTATTAAGCATAGCAAGCTTCTGGTAAGAAATGTTATAAGAAAAAGAGACTGATCACATACCAAATACCATGTAGTTAACAAAGTTAGATGTACTAACTTAACCTTCACACCACAAAGAACCCAAGAGTAAAACTATACTCAGCTATCAACAAAGAAAGGGGAAAAATGTAATGCATTTCATTGCACCAAGTCCTGATAAACGCAAAGGAATTTCAATGGATGACTATAGCTGGCTGTAAATCTCAATGTTGAATCTTCTCATAGCAACAGGCAGATTTTAAAAATTACATTTCTTTGCATTTCCATTTTCCTTAAACAACTTATCCTTAACAAATCCACATATAACAGTTTGTAAGAGAAAAGATAAAGTTTGAAAATTGAGAAGAGATCAATTACTAATAACATGCTTTAAACACAAGGACAATTTATAAATCAACAAAAGATTATATTTCAAGTAACAAAATTTTGAAACTTCATTTCTTTTTCAACTTCAACATCTAAAAACCAGGAAGAACAAACAAGCCCTCCCTTCCATCATGTTCCTTTTGTACAAAATTCTTTTCCACAATGAGCACAATCATAAGAAAGCTTAGATAAATTACGGCATAAGAAACAAAATGTAATGCTGAAGAATTTATTTTCCACAGTGAGCACAATCACTGAATTTATTTTGATATGATAAAGTATGGATGATGGTCCAACAACTACTAAGAGAAACATAATTAACTGCATTCATCATGGCACCTACATTACCTACATCATTTAAACACTCACACATTCAGAAAAGTTGTACTGTGCATTCCCTATCATTTCTCACTTTATCATCCCATTCTATCAAATCTACTATACTACTATTATAGAATTTCTATATGGAGTAATTTTTAAGACACTATAAGAGCTTCCATTCCAAATTAAGGATTTTCAATGTAGCAAAAAAAAGAAAGAAATGAATGATCTTCAAAAACTCTCTTAATAATTTAAAAATGCTTAAAAAACAAAAAAACAATCATTGTACCTCGAGAAACTAACTGCAGAGCAAAGCTTCAGAACCCCAAGGCTCCGATCCTCGTTTGAATTCAAAATCTAAAAGAGCATAACAACAATGAATGCCATTTCTTTTCAGTTTTTCTCCTTTATAAAGAATTTTCAAACCTTCAATGAATGCCATTTCTTTTCAGTTATATTGAAAGGAATTTGCAATCCAGGCAAAAAGATTAAAGTTCAACCAAGACAACCATACATTACATGACTTTTATTATCAATTAAGCTCAGTTACAAAAAGTTAAAGGGGTTCTTGCAAATACATGATCTCACCATTTTTTTCATGCCATTAACGCAAAAGATCAAGTCTTCAACAGGGTAAGTAAGACCAGGAAAAGAAAAAGGTTACACTAGGAAAATCTCAAAAGGCATTTCATCGCTTGTTCTCTTCCCATGATTGCTGCCATGATCTCAAGCCTTTTCAAGTATTTGGATGCGAATTGAATTAGTGGAAATGAATTGAGAAAGTTTAGCAACACTATAACCATAAATTCATGCAACATTATTTTGACAAAGTTTAGTAAGCCGGATAACATCAAACTCAAAACCCCATATAAATCCAACAACAATATAAATCCAAGTTCTTGACAATCAAAGCAGAGACTTCCATTGAAAGAAAAGAACAAAAAAAGGTGAAATACCTTGTTTGAAGCATCAAAAGTCGAGAAGCCCCAGCTCACCGATTCTGAAAAATCTCAAGAAAACTAACAAAAATTGGGAAAAATTTAGGGTTTTGGAGGAAATAGGAGAAGTTAGTCGAGAGCTGTCACCGTTGAGATTTTGGAAGTGAAGGAGGGAGGCGGAGGGAATGAGACATGGGTTAGAAAAGAAGAGAGGAAAATTAGGGATTTAGACTAGATTTGGGTATTTGAAAATTAGGAATATTCATTTAGGCGGAGGGAATGAGTCGAGGGTTAGAAGAGAAGAGAGGAAAAAAATTGTAAGTGTTAGGAAGAAAAGAGACTTAGGCAAATTTAGCCTTTTCTGATGGTTTAGGGCAAAAACCGACAGCGTTTTGCTCTTTAGTATCAGATAGCGGCGTTTCACGCCCAAAACGCCGCCATATATAATGAAGGCAACCCGGGTAAGATTCCTCAATTTCATTATATATGGTGGCGTCTGAGCTATGAAACGCCACTAAAATCGCGGCGTTTAATCAATGAAACGCCGCTATTGTAGTGGCGTTGCAAAGCGGGCAACCCCAATAAGTTTTCTCAATTTCAATATATATGGCGGCGTTTCATAAAGAAAACGCCGCCATATATAATGAAATTGATAAAACTTGAGGTGTGAAACGCCACTATTTGATACATAAGTATATAGAGATAATATATGTAATGAAATTATATTTAGAAATTATATATAGCGGCGTTTGTTTTAATAAACGCCACCATTTAGCGGCGTTTTCTTTATTAGAGGCCGCTAAATAGGGGCGTTTTCTTCAATAGACGCCGCTATTTTCCAGCAATTTTTGGGCAGTAATAAACAATTCTTAATGTTTATACTGACAATTTAAATGGTATTCAATATTATAATCGACAAAAATAAAATCTAAGAAGTAAAATTAAATCAAAGTGGTATAAGAACTCAACTAAATTACCAAAGAAAATGAATTACACAATGCTACTTCCAAATGGAATTCGTATACATAGCATAAACACAATAAAGGATAAGTTGACCTTGCAAAATGAGAACAAACAAAGCATTTAAAAAATTAAACATGTTATTCATCTAACTCAACATCATGTCAAATCCATTGCATATCGTCTTCGTCAACCATTACATTGGATGGAAAAAACTCCGTTCGTGGCTCATTGGAGGATTCCCCACCCATGTCAAAATTATCTCTAGGTGTATTGTGAACAACAACATGCCAAGCTCGTTCGATCGGATCTTGCGAGTAGAAAACTTGTTTAACTTGAGAGGAGAAAACATAAGGGTCATCAACAACATGATCACCGGTATGAATGAGCCGATCAAAATTGACTAGAGTAAACCCAAATTCATCTTTCCTAACACCTCTAGAACTATTCACATCAGCCCACTTACATCGAAACAAGACAACCCTATACTTTTCAACATAATCTAATTCAATGATATCATTAAGCACTCCATAGTAGTCAAGGTTTCCTTCTAGAGGGTTCAAATCTCGAGAACTAGCATAACTTGTTGTTGACGAAGTGACAACTACTCCAGAATTTTGCGTTCGACCCTTGCTCTCAAATTGTTTGACCTTAAACCGATATCCATTGATGGAATATGCCTTGTATCTTTTCACAATCTCCTTCGGACCTCGAGCAAGAATTCCAACTTCTTCAGAAACTTGAAGCCCATCGTTAACTTGAAGGTAATCCATATATAAGTAACTTAGATACAACCCATTGTAAGTAACATAATAATATTGACCAAGGTAATTAACTTACCTGTTTTCGTAACCAATCAGGAAACGTCTCCGTGAATAACTTATCAACATCACGTTGGTTAGGTCGTCGAGAACGGTTGTTGATGACCAAGCTTCTCTTGTAGTTTCTAAACTTAAAAAGAAGTAGAATTAGTACTAAGATGTAAAAATATATGTTTATGCTATTGAATGTTTATATTAACCTTCTAAATGGCTCAATCACATCATGGTGGAAAAGAACGTATCGATGTGCTTGGGTCCTTGATATATGATCTAACTTGACATACTTAAACCCGCCAAATTTTTCACCACCACTTTCGAATAAATAAGGAACGCCATTATCATTTTCCGAGTAGCCAGGATTTCTTGATGGTCTATTAAATCGAGTTTTGATTCCTTCAAGATATCTAGAACAGAATGTCATGCATTCCTCTGCCAAGTAACCTTCGGCAATTGAACCTTCTGGAAACCGTTTGTTTAGCACGTAGGCACCCAACTTACCTAAGAACCTACGAAAACAATAGTACAAGTTAAATCTTTTCCACCATATTGAAAATAAATAACTTGCTTCTGTGGAAATTGAAGTAGTACCTTTCTATCGGATACATCCACCTAGGAGAAACCGGTCCACCAAGTTTTGCTTGTAATGGCAAGTGAATAACCAAATGCACGATTATAGTGAAAGAGCTAGGAGGAAACACCTTCTCTAGATTGCATAAAGCCAATGTGGCGCGTTCTTGAAGTTTGTCCAGCTCATCTACCTTGAGAACCTTAGCACAGAGAGCTTTGAATATGTTACAAAGCTCAATTATGACTGTAGTCACTCTCTTCGGCATTGATGATCGTAAGGCTATTGGAAGTAAGTCATGCATTAAGACATGACTATCATGTGACTTCAAATTATACAGTTTCCGGTCACTGACATTCACACATCTTGATATATTTGAGGAAAAACCATCTGGAACCTTGATGTCCTTCAAAACTTGACAGAAGATCTCCTTCTCCTTTTTAGACATGGCATATACGGCTGAAGGAATGCTTCTCTTTCCATTCTTATCCAATTGAGGATGAAGATCAGGTCGGATTCCCATCTCAACTAAGTCAAGATGACTATTTAGATCGTCTTTTGATTTCCCATCCATGTCAAGAATGGTGCCGAGGATGTTATCATAGACGTTCTTCTCAATATGCATGACATCAAGGTTGTGACGCAGTAGATTGTGTTCCCAATAAATTAAATCAAAGAAAATACTCTTCTTTTTCCACAAAGATGCCTCATTTGAGCCAACACCATCATCACCACCTCCGGTTTGAGTAGAATCGCCACCTTCTTCGATATTTCTTCTTCTTTTTGCAGCTTTCTTCTTTTTCCCCTTGCCATATGAGAATTCACAACCATTCAACATCTCCAAGATGTCGGATCCAGAGGTAATCAAAGGTGCTTCCCGTAATTCCACCGTGTTGTCAAAAGCACGCTTCTGTGATCTAAAGGGATGGCCTGTCTCCAACCACCTCCGATGTCCCAAATAAGAAAACTTCTTACCATGCTTCAACCAATTGGAACATGTTTCGCCCGCACAACAGGGACAAGCAAAACGACCTCTAGTACTCCATCCGGATAAATTAGCATAAGCAGGGAAGTCATTCACGGTCCAAAATAATGCAGCACGGAAGTGAAAATTCTGTTTTCGTGCTGCATCGTAAGTAAGGACTCCATCCCATAATTGCTTCAACTCTTCAATGAGAGGTTGCAAATACACATCGATGTCATTCCCCGGAGCTTTCTCCCTTGGAATTATGATAGACAAGATGAAAGAAGATTGCTTCGTACTGATCCAAGGTGCTTGATTGTAAGGAAATTAAGACGACTGGTGATCGGTCGTTGATCAAATCACAAGATAAATCCCCACAAACCAATAACTAATAGCTAGGGCAAGTAGGGGTCGAATCCCACAGAGAAGGTGGAAACAAATTAAATCCAAATTACACTAAAGAAAGTCTTACCAAAGGGGATTTTTATGGGTTTTTCAAAATAGGCAAATTAAACTAGAAAACAATAAAATAAAATAAAACTAGAGATTAAGAAAATAGTTTGAGAAAAACAATTGATTAAAAACATACTTCTTCTCCTTTAGGTAATTATTTTGATCTAATAAATCATGGATCATGGACACAAGACATGAATTTGACTTAAATTGCAATCGATTAAGAATCATAAATTACCCCAAATCGATATATAGCCTAAGACGTAGACATCAACTTTCATTGGAATAAAATAATCCTCCTAACATCTTAAACAACTCCACTTGAATAATTGGTATAGGAGAGGAATACTCAACCCTCCAACATGCTAATAAAACTTCGTCCGCACCATTGCCAAAACTAATTTCTATTGTTTCTAATCAAGCATCCCTCTGGGAAGAATCATAGAGCAAGCATTAAGATCTATTTTTCCGCATGCATGATAAATCAATACCAAACTCATCTACATCTATTACCATCTCGGCCTATAGATTTCAACAAGGTTTGATAATCCCATTGAACCTAGGACTCCTAGAATTAACAATTGTTACTTGAACCAACATTAGCTTGACTCAAGCCAACTTGAATCTAACTATAGCATTCATAAATCTCAAGATAAGTTGCGCACCAAATCAATCAAAGTATGAACACATAAGATGAAGCATAGGGATAAGAAACATATTCAAACAGAAAAATCAAATTATTAAGAACAAAAGTCTCACCATAGATTCATTGATCAAAAATACCTAAGGAAAAGAAGTATAATAGTTTACCTACTCATGGATTGTTTCCAATCCATGAGAGGTGGAAAACTTACAACGAAAATAAGAAGAGAAGAGGGAGGCGGCAGCCTCCTCTTCAAAACCGCAAAAACCTAAGTTGTAAAGTTGAGAGAAAATCTATTCTATGTGTCTCTAGGGTTTCTAGGATAAGAGGGTATATATAGGGGGCTGCCTAGGGTTTAATTTAGAGTTATAACTGACTTAAACTAACCCTAGGGACGTTATGGGCTGTTCTTCATATCTTCAAGCTCACCCAAATAGATTATATGGGCTCAATTGATCAAAAACGCAAGTCAGGCCCAAAACAGATTCTATCCGCAGACTTCAGGGGCATTTTCGTCCATGAAAACGTCAAATCTGGGCTTCGACCAAAACATGAAAGTTTTAGCTCTTGGAGTTAGCTTTCCAACGCATCTTCATACGCCTCATTTGGAGCTCTGGATCAAACGTTATGGCTGTTTTCCCAAACTGTCGTCAAATCTGGAAAGTATTGAAGTAGCTTCAAGAGAAAGTGACATGGGAGTGTCGACGTTGGCTGCTGGGCGCGTGCGGGACAAGGACCCCGACTCTACCTGGGCGCCCACATGGTTGCCTTGAGCACCCATGTGGTTTGCTTAAGAACCCAGGTGGGCAGTGTCACGACTCCAGCTGGGCGCCCACATGGTTTGTCTGAAGACCCATGTGTTTCGCCTGATCACCCAGATGGGTTGTGTCTTAGCTCATCACCTTGACATGTCTTCTTGCCTTGAACTTGTCTTTGCTCCTTTGCCTTGAAAACACCAAGCAATCAACTTTATGACTTTGATAATCATAAAATTGACTCTTCAAGCTCTTCAATCACGAACATGATGGCTCCATTCTTCATCCAAATCTTCCTTGAAAAATATTTGTGTCATAAATCATCCAAAAAGGCTCTATAAAGGTACAAAATTGATAATTTTTCACTTTTCTTCTTGTCAACACCTATGAACACAATTATAACCAATATAAGGCATAATCAAGCATAAAACACTCAAAAAGCATATGAAAAAGCTAATAAAAAGGTGTATGATTTTGGTCTGATCAACTTCATAATCTCAAGTTCCAACTCTCCTCTGCCAGTCAGGTATTCGGCTTTAGTCAAATGAAGTTGGGCCAATGCTTTGGAAGTATGGTTGTAGTCATCAGCAAACAACTTGAAGAAAATTAGGAACTCACGCCAAAATTGAACAATATGAGGATCAACCTTAGGGGAGGCACATATGATATCAATTGACCTCAAGATTGAATCCGCATTCTCCTCCATACTAGCACGCTTGGCATTGATGAAAAAGCTCTTGATATCATCAATAGCCGTCTCGAGCTCCAAATTCAAGGGATTGGCTCCCATAACCTCCACCTTAGGAAAACTCAGGAGCGCTGCAATAAGATCCATAGCAACTACAAAAAAAATTAACAAAGTTGTTAGAATACAATTTTTGTTAATATGTTCGGTGAAATAAATATTTTTACCACCTTAAAATTATTGCCTAATTTTATTTCTTGGCAAAAATAAATATTATGGCTGCCAAAATAATTATGGTGATATTTTTAAGAAAATAAAAATAATTTTTGGCCATAAAATTACACTAAGGCCGAAAATATCAATGTGCATACCACACAAGTTGTAATTTTTCAACTAAGGTCATGGTATGCTAAAATTCAAGGTTTTTGGGAATTAAACTTAATCTCACCTAAACCTAAACTTCAATTTTTGGCTAAGTATGCTAATTTGGCCAAAATTGACCAACTAAAACCCTAAATCCTAAAGAGCATGCCGCCCAATTTGCAATTTTGCAAATAAGGGCTCGTCATGCTAGGGTTTGCTAAAATTCATCAATTGGGATGTGCACATGTCAAATAAACCTAATTTCATGTGCTAAGAACTTGATTTGATGTAATTAATTGGCCAAAAATAGCAACTTTGGCCGAGACCCTAAGGATATGGAGAAATTGAATGCCGCCCAACTTGCAATTTATGCAATTAAGGGCTCGGCACTCTAGGGTTTTAATTTCTAGCTAATTGGGTGGTGCACGTGTGAAATTAAACCTAACTTCATGTGTATAGAACCTGATTTCGTGTTGATAATTGGCCAATTTTGTCAATTGAGCCAAAATTAGCAAGAATTTCAACCTAAAACCTAATATTATGCCGCTACTTTTGTAATTTATACAATTAAGGGGCTGCGGCATATTAGGACACTAAAATTATAAAAATTAAGGCTCCTATACTTCTAATTAGGACTTAATTTTATGATTAATTCCCTGAATTTTTGGCTAGTTTAATCAATTTGGCCAAAATTCCCAAAATCACATAAACCCTAGGGACTAAATTGAAAAATGCCGCCCAAAGTTTAAATCCATCAATTAAGGCCGTGGCATGCTAGGGTTTATCATCCTTGTCCAATTGGGTTTAGGTTGGTCAAATCTTAACCTAATTTCATAAGGAAAACACCAATTCCTAGTCCAATTTGGCTTCCTAGACTTAATAGGATTTGTAATCCTAGCCAAATAAGGCCATAAACTTGCGCCTAAGGAAGGAAAATTGAAGGTCGATGAATGCAGCCCCTATGTCGACATGATCAGCATGATTTCATGCCATGGAATCTCAATTTCATGCAGCAACATGTTTACCTAAAGATTTATGGCAAAATTCAAGTCCTAGGCCGAAAACTATATAGTTTTTACTAAGGATTTTTGCCAATTTCTGTACTAAATTGATTTGATTTCTAAATCAAATTTTTACCTAAAATTACAGCAGCCATATCATGCCAAAATCATCATCAAAGTCGACCTAAAACATGGCAATTGAGCTAGGGTTGACCGCATAAAGGAAATTGATGAACTTAAGTGCAAAAATTAAAAAGTTCATGAACAATTACCTTGATTTTGTGCCGATTTGGGATCAATCACCATAGACTTGAGCTTAGGCCTTGCTTGAGTTGATTGGGAGCTGCCATCATGGAAGTTTGATCCAAATTGCTTGATTCGTGCCAAGGATTTAGAAGCCTCCAAGAACAAGGAGTCGCGGCTTGAATTGCTTGGCATGAGTGATGATTTTTTATGATGATTTTTGTTGTTACCTTGATCTTTGGAGGCCATTGAAGCTTGAAAAGATGCTGGAAAATTCGGCTAAGTATGGTACCAAAGAGGGGGTGTCGACGTTGGCTAGAGATAAGAGGAAAAATTTCGGTCCAAGACCAATTTCCTTAAATACAAGCTTAAATTCTTTTAACACAAAGACTTAAGCTTGGGGGGGCATTTTTTATACCTCAATTTACAATTGAGGGTAAATTGGTCTTATCATAATCATAATCAAGATGTGTGGTTAGGATTTAATCAAAATTCCTAAAGAAACTAGGTTTCTGCACCACCCTAGTTCAAATTGAATTAGGAAAGTCTTGTAAGTTAATTGCAAGGGCTGAAATTAATTAATTATTAATTAAATAATAATTTTTATTAAAAATCTTATGTGTGCCGCCCCTACCTAGGTGAGTGGCAGAGAGAATCAATCCGAAGCAGTTTCCTTTGATATTGCTGCCTGCTAGGGAGGCAAACAGATAAAAAAGGAAAATTGCTTGTCATTGGCCCATGAGATGAAAAATACCTCATGGACATACATAGCAAGGCCCAAGTCGTCTCCCATACAGAGGAGAGGCCGCCCTCTGCCCTGCAGAGAGATATTTTTCTCTTCCTGCAGGAAGGAGGCAAAGAGCTAAAGTTTGTCAGCAAGAGAAACATCTATGCACGTGAGAGAAGCATGAGATTTTCAACCTCACACCTCCTCCATATAGTCGACCAACCATAGTGGAGAAATCACCTAGCCTTGTTCCCCTCCCCGGGAGGTGAAATTGCAACTTGTATTTTGTTCAATTAAGGACAAAATAGTAAAATTGACCAATTGAAGAGGCTAGAGGCTGTGATTCCTACTAAGGAGCATACCATGATGATCCTTGAGCTATGTAGATCATCTTGGTAAAATTTCACCTCATTCTGACATTGAAGTAAAAACTTATGCCCGGTTTTCAATTAAGGACATTTTTGGGAGTGAAACCAAATTCACCATGATAGAAAGCTCGAATTAACTTAGGATTTTTTCCATGATCTTATGGAGATATTCTAAGCCTACTGGTGAAATTTTGGTTAAATCCGAGATCGTTTGCAACTTTCGCATTCTTTGCAATTAAGGACATATGGCTTTCTCACCCCGATTTAAGCAATTTTCTTAATTAATTATTATTTTCATGATTTGAAGAGCTAAATATGGCTAAGTATGAGTAATTTCGTGGCTTTGATGATCGAAGTTCAAATCGTGATGTCAATTGGCCACTCCTTAGTCAAAATAGCTAATTTTAGCACAAAAGAAGCAACGAAAGCCTTCTGCAATGTGATAGGCAGAAGGAAGAATTGTCATCAACTACCCAGGAGATAGATTTTCGTCTCCTATCCAAGTAGAGTGGCGCCCTTATGCATATCTTGTCCTCTCCCCAGCAGTTGGAAGCAATCAGAAGGAGAAGGAAGCTTCACTGCATCTTCCTTGAAGCTGTCATCTGCGTAGGATGAGGATTTTGCCTTTCTCAGCAAGGCAAGCCCATTAGATGCTCAAGCCTAAACCGTCCCCTATATAAAGGGAGGCCATTCTCAGGTTTCAGCAGATTCCGCATCTCAGACATTTCTCCCGAGAAATCAAAAACCAGCTCCTGCAGCTACAAACTTGCTCCGTGCAAAAAACCAAGCTCCGTGCTTATTTTCTCTCTGGCTCTGCGCCATTTTCACCCAATTCATCACGAGTTCTTCACTCGTTCTTCATATTTTCCTTGATTAGATCTTGTCTTAGGACAATCAAACACTCTTTTAGTGTTTTTCTCTTGTTTCAATCTTGTCTCCGGACATACAAACACTGTACACGTGTTCTTCATTCAGAAATAACATATCAGTTTGTTATTTTCTTTTCAATTTCAATTGCAATCAAAGCAGATC
>AWUE01019571.1:0-30386 GCA_001974825.2 Corchorus olitorius | reverse complement strand
ATTGACTAAAAATACATTAGAAAAAGAAAAAATAAGAGGAGTAAGAAGCCCATTTTACCATTAGATATGCCAAAGAGATTCCCTAGCCATTGATTGGCCCCTGCCGAAGCAGAAAGTCTAGAAGGATCAGCAACAAAGTCATCACCATTTTCACTATTTTGATCAAATGGAATATTATCTGTTGGGAGGCTTTGATCAAGCAAGTAAGGATTGGTTTGTGGAAGGTTATGGGTTACATTTCCAGTCGTGTTAATATCGTAAATGAAAATAAAAAGAAGCGTTGTAAGAGCTAAACTTATTGGCAAATAATAGAAAGACTTTTTAAAGGTGGCTGGGAATTGCTCAGAGACTTTGTAGAGTAATGAAGAAGATGATTTCCCCATTAAAAAATAAATAAAAAAGAGGAAATCTACATATATTCCCTAATATGGAATAACAGAAGTTTATATATATGGTTTGATTTGATGAGAGGCACCAACGTCCATAGTAATAATTATAATTATATTATTATTATATTATAAAGATTGAAAGATAGTGACTATTAAAAGAAAAAAAAATGTGTACACATGACACATTTTCACCAAGTGTCGTGGGGTAGCTAATTAATTTTCATTCATTTTCTTTTCTTTTCTATCCAAACAACAATTATAGAAATTTCTTATTATTATATGCTATTATTATTATTATTATTATTATTATTATTATTATTATTATTATTATTATTATTATTATTATTATTATTATTATATCCATTAGCAACATTGATTAGGATATACTTGTTTATACATGTTATTTGTTTTGCATGTACATACTTGTTTCCACACCTAATAATGTAATATATATCATCATAATATATCATTCAAAAATATATCCTTTAAAAAAATAGATTCTTAAATATCCTCCAACAATGGAGGAACGCAAAAATGAAATGAAATCCATTTCCCCAAAGACCTTCTCGACTTCAATTTTACTTCACTAATTTTTATTGCTTCGGTTTTCTCGCTTGTGAGAAAAATTAAAGGGCATTAAGTTAGTTTAATGAATGTAATTATTGTTCACACCATACTATATTTGGCCTCAATGAATTCAAAATTTTAGACGCAATAACCAGCTATTCATTTTCACACTATCAAAGGAGTTAGATGATTATAGAATAAAATAGTGCTTTAGCAAAACAAAGCCTTCTATAACTCTTCTAATTATTAAAAAACCCAAAAAAATGAGCAAATGTAGAAAGGATCATTTGTCCTTGATAGTCATTAACCAATTGTCCTTGACAATTAATACGGTCTATTAAAATTACACACTAATGTGTGTGAACATAGTTAATCATCTAAAAATAGTCAACAAAACCGAAATTTACTTTTATAATCCAATAAAACCAACACAAACTACATAAAACATAAGGATTATTGAGTAATTAGTCAAGGAAGAAAAGACCAAAACGGGACGAAAAGGTTATTTCAGGTTAAAAGTTGAAAGGGTCTGTGAGTAATTTCCCTATGTCACAAAAATAATGGGTATGATATATGATTTTATATAGAAATTATTATCATATGAGTCAATTTTATAGACAGCTTTTTTGCTTTGTAAATGTGAACGCGTTTTCTGTGGGTTTAAATATAATAAATATGATTTATGAGGTTATAGATTGATGGAATATGAATTGATTCAGTGTAACCGCATGTGAGAAATAACTAAAATAACTAAAACGGGGTGATAAAATCGACTCATGTTAAAAGTTAGAAGGAGCATTTAGTAATTTCACATGATTACAAAAATAATATATAGAATCAATTTTTATTAATTGTTTTTTTTTGCTCTGTAAATATGAATGCGTGGATTTAAATATAATAAATATGATTTATGAGGTTATATAATAATAATCCTTGCCTAATGAACTGCCCTTGCCAATTGGAGGGGCTAACTATACATAAATACAGAACGTGGAATGGAAGTCTTCACATTCCCATTTGAGTTTGACGGGTCAACATAATTGCATCACACGTTTAATTTCACCTCTGCAACACCATGGTCATAGATCCTAATATTAATTGAACTCATTCATATAGTATCTAATCCTTCTCTTGGCTAGGTAAGAGAAAATCTTTCCAACTCTTCACATTTTTTGTTTTTCTTACAAAAATATTTGAGGAGGAAATTCAAAATATATAATATATATTATTTTTAGTGACTATGAAAATTACTTAAATGTCAAATTGAGGATTAATGTGTCATTTTCTTTTGGTTTTTTTGGTCTTTTCGCACTTTTCGAGTGACTAAAAAGGCTCTCAATGAATTTCCTCCATTACTTTTCCTTTTGCCCTTTTTTGTAATTTACTATTTTTATATTTTATGATTAAGTGTGTTTTAATTACATATTAATTGTGTGTGGATATTAGGATTTACCGGTTCAACTCCTCTGCCGGAAGTCCAAAGGATTGGTCCTGTAAATGTATCTGCAATAATGGTTGATTCATGGGTAAACTATTGACATTCCAGTCATGTTTTCCTTTCGTCTTCATTTCTATTTGGGTGGGTTTCTTCCTCCCTAACATTTCTCTAAATTGGTTTCACATGGACTCCGTTCTGTTTCCTAATATTTCCAGGTGGACGTTGATAAGATTCTTCCATTTAATTTAGCAGCGCCTTACGATGACATAACTTAAAGTGGGGGGCTGAAATCTCAATTTGGTATCAAACCTTTCACGAAAATCCCAACTTAGTACGAAACCTTTTATTTCATCCAATTTGATACCAAACATTTTATTAATGGTCCAATTTAGTACTTTTTCAAGTTGGGTTTGGAAAGTGCAACTCACGCGCCGTTAAGTCCTAACTCCGTTATCCTACGTGGTTTTTTTAAATATTTTTTATTATTTTTTAATTTTAAATATTTTTTATTTTCTTTTAATATTTTTAAAACGGCTCAAATAGGTACCAAATGTTTCAAAATTGGCTCAAATAGGTACTAAATTGGATTAAATTAGATTTCTTTTTTTCTACTAATTATTTCAAATCTCTCTTCTTTTTCATAGAATCAGTGAGATCTTATCTTCCGATTTTTCTAACTAAATTCTGCTAATTTAAAGGCAAATAAGAATTTAGCCAAAGGAAATTTTTTTTGGCCAAAAGCCAAAGGAAAATAAGAAGCAACTTTTTAAGACAAATAATAATATGCTAAACTTGCATAAATTAAATAAATCAAACAATATTTAATACCATTAAACACAATCATCTTGAACAAAAAATCAAATACAACCATCAGAAATTTCAATTTTTTTTCCCTTTCAACCAACACTTCTGCTTCCTCAAAACAGCCCCAATGATCGAGCAGGTTGCCCCAAGCACCCTTTTTTTATCAAATTTATCAACTTAATACTGTACCAAGAATAGTGAGACCAGGATTCACCATGGAAAATAGCCTTGAGAGTCCACTGAACAAGCTGCAAAAGAAGGGAAAATAGGTTCTAAACAAGAAAATGAGAGTTTTGAACATGCAAGAAGTTTAAGAGAGTATGCAGAGGCAAGGGTGCAAGGAAATTTAACAGTAAGTTCAATTAGACATATAAGCTTGGTGGTCCTAATGAATAATGATGAAACCAGACAATGATCCAAGCCTTGCCACCTTGCTAGCCTAAATTAATGCACAAACAAAGCCAGATGTGATATTCTCTACTCTATTGAGTGGACCTTCAAATTTTGTTTTTCTGTATAGTGTACATCAAAACCAATAACCTTAAAGCTATACAATGCTTATTATATATAGTAGTTTAAACATGTCAAATTAACATTAAAGGCTTAAGTACTTGCTCTTACATTAACATACGAATTCACATGAAGAAAGATATATAATTACATATATTTGTACGAAAGTAAGGCAGTTGTTTTTCTTATCAGAAAAATGGACAGTATAATTCAAAACTCTAAAGCCGAAATGGGTTGCTAAACTTGTTGAAAGTGAGATATGAGAAATTTTCAAATATTCACTGAACTCATGGTTAGAAAGAAAAAAGGAGTTTTCGCCTTAAAGTTACTTATTTCTAAGGATATGTATCAACGCATATAAGCTTTGTTAAAACAAAGAATTATTTATTGCATGTTTCTTCTAATAAAGAATTACAATGAATTTATATAAAATATTAGTAGTAGTACCCTTTAGATAAGAAGCTTTATCCAGATGGATTCATACAATGAAACTCTTGGGAAGCCTAATGTCCAAGACCACCGCCCATCACAGTCGAAATGGAGCCATCATTGGCGGTTTGAAGTAGTGAATTGAACAAAGTTTTATTGCCAAAACGACAAAACCCATATCCTCTGTAGAAGTTTGTACTAGAGTAATGGATTGATTAGTGGACTATTACCAAACTACTTGCTCTGTTTATTCAATATACTTACACTATACAAAGAAGAAATATCAAACTATCGAGAAGAAATCAGACATTTTATAACCCTCACAACCTCAAAACCTAAAATCATGAATCGTACCCAGAAAATCGAGACTGAGACTCAGGAATCGGAGCAACATTTCAAATCGAGCATGCTAATATTGCAAATATATATAGAACAACATAAAAAATATGTAATCATTTCAAATTCATAAAACCTCAAATTTTAAAATTGAAACCAACAGATATCGAAATCTTTTTGTTACAATTTTTAGCCCATTACATCCTGAAATTAATTCAAATCTTTATACCCAAACCTAACAAACATCCCAACATTTCAGATTAAACCCAGAAAACCCTAAAATTTTAAACGCAAAACTTAACAGATTTCGAAAATAAGGATTTTTAACCCCCTAAACATTTCGACCATGGTAATATAACCTTAAACCCACAAACTAATCATCTAAACACCCAAAATACGAGATAAATCGACTAACCTGAAGAAACTCCAAATTCTCGCTTTTCTTTCAACGAACCCTAGGTCACAGAGAATACGACCAATTTCACCCACGATTCGACCGTAAACAAACACCAAAATACCCGATTCAACCTTTTTTAACCGAATCGAACCTTAGTATTTCGAAGATGAACAAAATCGATCGATTGACGATCGAGTTCAAAGAGAGAGAAGAGAAAATTAGAAGAAAACTTCGGGCTTTTCTTTTTCTAAAACGGTTTACTTTTTTTACCCTTCAAGTCGATAAAACATTAAAATTATATTAATTAGTTTTTTTAGATTTTTTTCAAAAACAAAAATTAGCCACGTGGCTATTTTTTGTCAGAAAATTAACGGTAAACGCACTCAATAGCGCGTGTCTGTCATGGCCTAACGGTAAACCTAAAAAAGTACTAAATTGGACTATTAATAAAAACATTTAGTACCAAATTGGACGAAATAAAGGTTTCGTACTAAGTTGGTATTTTCGTGAAAGCTTTGGTACCAAATTGAGATTTCAGCCTAAAGTGGGGAGCTTTCACTTCTCACCGCAACATTTTGAGGTAAATCTGGATTTATTTGTTGATTACATTATTGGATACTTAAATTTAACATTTCCTTATTCCTCTTTTATTTTACAAAAAGTTTTTATTTATTTATCATTCGACTTCCTTTTTATTGAGATTTCTATTTAGCTGCTTATGTTTAGTATATTTTCATATTTCCAAAAGCACAGTTAGTCAATGCTAAGTACAATCATTTTGTGATGCATTGTGTAAATTACATATGCTCCTGCAAACTGTACATGCTCCTTGACTACCAAAAATCAGGCCTTCTTTATGCAGAAGCCAAATTCTTTCACCTACCCGAGTCTATAAATTTAACAATTGCAATCAAGATTAAAAAATGACCGCAACTTACTATATTTTTTTAGATAATCAATATACATTTCAAACAACAATTAATATTAGCTTTATTTTGATGAATTATCTAGAGATGAGGAGTAGAATATTAGCTTTATTTTGATGAATTACCTAGAGATGGAGTAGAATTTAGGTAATGCACTTTTAGAATGAAAGAGAGGTCATGTGTTTTGCTTTATATGTGCGAATTATTTTTTCGATGTATGAGGTTCTCCTAACTGATTAACTTACAGCCAATGCAATATCTTCTTACTAACCGACTTAAACAATTACAAAAAATATAGCCCTAATAAGAAGATGACTGTAGCGCAAGCGCAGGCCGCCCTACTTGTATATATTATTTGAAGATCTAGATTCTTTTTGTTAAAATAATAAAAGAGAGAAAATGCTATAACGGAATTAGGAGAGATATTATTTTGGCTTATTGCTCAAAAGGACCTCTGAACTCACACACAATGGGCAAATAAGCCCCTGAACTCTAATTGCAGCCAAATTAGCCCCTGAACTCATAAAAAAGCGTAAATAAGCTCTTTTCTGACGCTTAAATGCTAAAATAAGGACTAAACATCTCAAGATTTTCTCAAATAAAGATCAAAATACACAATTTCAACAAATTAGAGTACATACTCAATATTTTTTTACAAATTGGATACAATATACGTTAATACTAATGTGTGAGATATATATACACTGAAAAGCACACGATAATTTTCTCTCATATTACGTTTAATGAATTTATTTTGATTAATAGGATTTTATTTTTAATTAACATGATAATATTATTTTTTATCAAATTTAACGTGTACGCATGAGAAGCATTGGTTTTCATTTAAAGATTTCCTAATTTGTGAAAGAATTTGCTAAGTATGTGTTTTCATTTGTTGGAATTGTGTATTTTGATCCTTATTTGAGGAAATCTTGAAACATTTAGTCCTTATTTCAGCATTTAGCCATCCAGAAAGGGCTTATTTCGCCTTTTTTTAGAGTTTAGGAGCTTATATGGCTGCAATTAGAGTTCAGGGGCTTATTTAGCCGTTTTGTGTAAGTTCAGGAGCCGTTTTGAGCAATAAGCCGAAATATTATTCAGAAAAACTTAAAAACTGAGTACAATGAGAGGCCTTTTATACTAGAACATAATCCTAAAATTGAGGCCCAAAAACATAAATCAACTAAAACTAGGAAACTGAATCTAGAAAGATATAAAATACTAAATTATTTTAACACCCTCCCTCAAACTCAAGATGCCAACTTGAGGTTGAAAACCAAAACGGAATGGAAACGGATTGGAAACAAAATAGACAGCAGACATCAGACATCGGATAGCGAACCAGACATCGGAATCAGAATCAAACAACGGGCATCGGACAGACAACAGACATCAGAATTATCACGGGACCATCACGTAAAGGGCAGAAGGGCAAAATACGGGACCCGAAAGGTCAAGGGCAGAATACGAGACCCAAAAAGTCAAGGGCAGAATACGGAATCGGACATATCAAATGCTGAAAACGGGACCGAGAGGTCAAATATAGCGAAATACGCAAACTTCTTCTTCTTACAAGCAAAATTTGATAAAACGGAGCTAAAAATGGAATCAAAGGATCGAAAACATGCGGAAAGGTGGTCTTACTCACGGAGGTCAAAGTCAACGGTCAATAGTCAAAGTCAACACTGACGTGGCAGAAGCCGACTGGTCAATAGGTTCAAATCTGGTCAACACCGGAGCAGCATCTTTGACCGGCATGTGTGGGGCCTCACGGTGGTCGGATCGGGCTGAAATTTTGGTGGCAGACAGATCGGAGCACAGGCTATCCAACGGTTTAGGAGGTGTCACAAACGGAGGTCGGGAAAAAGTTCAGATCTCGTCAGCGGCGCATGGTAGTGTGAAAATCACTCGGAGAGGAAAAGTGGCGCGTGATTGGTATTGCTTGGTAGTTACATACATATTGCGTGCGGACTACTTGGCAAAGAGGGGGCATGAGGGCCCTTTTTACCTCACCATGTTAGATCAGCCTCTAGGATTGTTTTACCTGCTAATGCTTTAATATTTATAAGAAATGTCGCGGCCTAAGTCATTATTGGTTAAAGAGGTCTTTGACAACTCTTTATGTAAAAAAAATGGTTAAAGTTGTCTTTGACCGCTCTCTGTGTTAAAAAAGATCATATATATGTTGATGTGTTAATGCTTAGTTAAGTATGATAATTCTATAGCTTTTCTTTTTGGGTAAGTATAATTCTATAGATTTTGTGCAGTGATAAAAGACATTTTTATTTTCAATTAAATGATTTTAAACCCTAATGGAGGAAATATGATTTCAAATCCAACAGAAGAATTCAAATTCAACAGATAGATAGGATAAATCTCTACTTTGAATATTTTCCCTTATAGTTAACTTTATATTTTCAAATGTAACTAATCCTTATCGATAAGGAAAGCCTTGTACTATAAATACTACAATTCAATACAAAGAATACATAACACCTTTTACCCAAATTACTTCTGTTATCTCAAACCTTTATGGTATCAAGAGCTCAAAAACTCTAACGAGTCTCTTTTTCTTTTTTGGGTTTTTCTTCTTTCCACCCTCCTCCCGCTTTCTCTTTCTTCTCCTCAGATCTTCTAGTCTCACTATGTCTTTCGCAAATTCAGTCACACCAGCATCTGGCTCTCTTGTTTCTAGCCAGAACCTACCATTATTTACCATCAACGCTACAACACATCTTCCCATTAAGTTGACAGCAACAAATTTTCCATCCTGGAGGACTCAATTTCAATCTCTCTTAATAGGATTTGATCTGCTTGGTTACATAGATGGCTCGAAAGCATCTCTACCACAGCAAATACTGAAGACAAGAACCACTGAGATGATTCCTAATCTAGTCTTTGAGCATTGGCTCAGGCAAGATCGATTGTTACTTCATGGCATGATAGCCTCTTCAACAGAGACTATTGTCTCTCATATTACATCAACAGCTTCTTCTCATGCTGCTTGGGAGAAACTGAACAAGCTTTATGCTAACAAGTCAAGGTCAAGGAAGATGGCCTTGAGGGAAAAATTAACTGTACCGAGAGGCACCAAGTCTATATCTGAGTATTTTCAAATTCTACGAAGCACAGGTGATGAATTGGCATTAATCAACACTGATATATGTGAGGATGAGCTAGTTATTCATGCTCTCAATGGTGTTGGCTCAGAATACAAGGAACTGGCAGCTGGTATTCGAGCTCGAGAGTCTTACATCTCATTTGAGGAACTTATGGACAAGTTTGTAGATTATTAAGAGGCTTTGAAAAAGCAGCAAGGAAATTATGATTTCAGTATTCCCACTACTCAGTACGCCAACAGAAACAATGCAAGGCGTTGGCATCAGAGAAGAGGTAATTCTAGTCCCACTAATGCCTCAAATCATTCTGCTTCTACCAAGCAATATTCCAATTCTATTCCCACTAAGAATAGTCTGTCAATTATGTGAAAAGCCAGGACATTCAGCAAAAACTTGCCACCAAATCAGGCTTAAAGGAACAGGTCCAGCTGCAAATGTAAGCACCACTCAATCTCCTGCAGGGTGGCTTGTTGACTCTGGTGTGAATCATCATGTCACCAATAGTGTTCAAAACCTCCAGTTTGCTCAAGAATATGCTGGTCCATATGATCTTTTCATTGGCGATGGCACATGTCTCAAAATTTCTCACACTGGTTCAACTAAAATTACCCCTTCTACTTACCCTTTGTCTTTAAATGATGTTCTTTGTGTCCCTTAGTCCAAATCCAATTTATTTTCATTTTCCAAACTCACTGAATCTAATGATGTTTCTGTTGAATTTTTTTCTAAAAATTTTCTTGTGAAGGACTTGCACACAAAGGAACCAATGGCACACGGCCTAAATAGAGGAGGACTCTACTATTTTTCCAACAACAATCCACCCATATTTGAACCAAAAGCATTATCAATGCTAGGCACTAAAACCGACCTGAAAACATGGCACCAGAGGCTCAGGCATCCCAATTCCAGTACTTTGCATTCCGTTTTAAATGCATTTTCATTACCTGGTTCATAAAATAAGCATTTCAGTTCCTGTAATGCATGTTCTTGCAATAAAAGTCATCGTTTACCTTTTTCTATCTCTAGTGTCACTAGTAGAGGTCCTTTAGATGTTATTTACACTGATGTAATGGGTACTGCAAGGATCACATCTAATGAAGGTTTTAAATATTATGTGACATTTGTTGACTTGTTCACACGATACACTTGGTTTTATCCCATGAAGTTCAAATCTAATGTCTATCTTTTGTTTCCAAAATTTAAAAGTCTTGTTGAGAACTATTTCAAAACAAAGATTGTAATAATTTTCTCAGACTGTGGAGGTGAATTTGAAAAACTTAAAGGCTTTTTCTCAAATCTTGGCATACAACACTTCTAAACACCTCCTCACACACCTCAACATAATGCAATTGTGGAAAGAAGACACAAATCGATTATTGAAAAAGGTTTGACTCTCATGCATTATGCATCTATGCCTCTCAAATATTATCCTTATGCTTTCTCTAATGTTGTTTATCTTTTAAACAGAATGCCAACTAAAGTTTTGGAAAATCAAAGTCCTTTTCAAAAGCTCTTCCAACAGGAACCAAATTTTGAAAAGTTCAAAGTGTTTGGTTGTTTGTGTTACCCTTGGTTAAAACCTTTTACTCAACACAAAATGGAGGCAAAGTCTAGACCATGTGCTTTCATTGGTTATTCAAAAAATCAAAGTGCATATTTGTGTTTGGATCTATCAAGCAACAAAATGTTTGTGTCAAGACATGTTATGTTTGATGAAACAAAATTGCCTTTTAAGAATTTTGCTGCAGGACAGTCCATTGCCTATGGTGCCACTACTGAAACCTGGAATCCTGCCTTTGACACTAACATTATACTTAGTCCTACTAATACTTCTTCTGCGTCTTCCCCAACTACATCCACTAGTGCCACTGAAAATGCCACTGCAATGATGCCACTAATCAATGCAGAACCACCACAAATCCCTCAAGCCAAAACTCTGCAACAAACAGAATCTCCTCAGGCAACTAACACTGGTGACTTGGCTCTTGTGTGTGCAGCTTCATCACAAACAACAACGGAAACTGCTCCCCAACCAGGTAATCAATCTCAATGAACACATCCCATGATTACTAGGTCTCGGAATAATATTTTCAAGCCAAAAATACTATATACTGCCATTAAACATCCTCTTCTAGAAACAGTTGAGCCAACTAGTGCCAGTATTGCCATTAAAGATCCCTAGTGGAAGCAAGCAATGCTTGAAGAATTGGAGGCCTTGAACAGAAATGGAACATGGGATTTAGTACCAGCTCCAACAAACCGCACCATTGTTGGGTGCAAGTGGGTTTTCAGAATTCAAAGGAATGCAGATGGTTTTATAGCTCGCTACAAAGCAAGACTTGTAGCCAAAGGGTTTACACAACGACCAGGGGTTGATTTTACAGAAACATTTAGCCCTGTGGTAAAACCTATTACCATTAGATTGGTACTCTGCCTTGTTGTCCCTAATGGTTGGCCTATGTAGCAACTTGATGTGAATAATGCCTTCTTGCAAGGTGATATTCAAGATGAGATTTACATGAAGCAACCTCCTGTTCTATATGACAAGCAACATCCAACTTTGGTTTGCAAGTTGAAGAAGACAATCTATGGTCTGAAACAGGCACCACGTGCCTGGTATTGTGCTCTGAGCAATTTTCTAATCTCTTCTTGTTTCAAGAATTCTGTTGCAGATACATCACTCTTCATATATAAGTCTGGTGATGTACTTGCATATATGTTTGTATATGTTGATGATTTGATCTTAACAGGAAACAACAAAGAATTTCTTGCAACATTTACTCAGGCTCTGACTTCAAAGTTTTCCATCAAAGATCTTGGCAGCCTGCATTACTTTCTAGAAATTGAGGTAACCAATACTGCCTTAAAGTCTTTTCCTTTCTCAATTAAAATACATTGCTGATTTGTTGGAAAAGGCAAACATGACTGGAGCAAAGGAATGTGGCACTCTGCTGTCAACCTTGAATGTATTAACACTTAATGATGGCATTGCAAATGTTGATGACACTGAATTTCGAAAGATCATAGGTCCTCTTCAGTATCTAACACTTACCAGGCCAGACATTTGCTATGCAGTGAACAAGCTCTCAAAGTTCATGCATAAGCGGACAACACTGCATCTTAAAGCTCTCAAACGTGTTCTGAGATATCTTAAAGGAACTATGTTGCATGGCTTTCACATCAGAAGAGAAACCAAGCCTACACTTACTGCCTACACTGACTCAGATTGGGCAGGAAATCCGGATGACAGGAAATCAACATCTGCACATTCTTTATCTTGGCAACAGTCCAATTTCATGGTGTTCCAAAAAGCAGAAAACAATGGCAAGGTCTTCTACCGAGGCTGAGTATAGAGACATTGCCTCTAGTGTCTCTGAGCTTACTTGGATTGAATCACTTCTTTATGAACTACATGTCACTTTACCTGAACTCCACTTGTTCTTTGTGACAATCTAAGTGCCACATATACCTGTGCTAATCCTGTTTTTCACACCAGAATGAAGCACTTGGCATTAGACTATTTTTTTTTCGAGAAAAAGTGAAGGAAGGTCAACTTCAAGTGCAACATATCTCCACAGTCGATCAGCTTGCAGATGCTCTCACTAAAGCGTTGTCCAAAGATAGATTCCTCACACTAATGTCCAAGATTGGTGTCACTAATGGCTCCACCATCTTGCGTGGGAGTAATGGAGGAAATAGGATTTCAAATCCAACAGAAGAATTCAAATCCAACAGATAGATATGATAAATCTCTACTTTGAATATTTTCCCTTATACTTATCAGTATATTTTCAAATGTAAGTAATCCTTATCTTTAAGGAAAGCCTTGTACTATATATACTACAATTCAATACAAAGAATACATAACACTTTTTACCCAAGTTACTTCTGTTTTCTCAAACATTTAAGCCCTTCCTTAAAAATTGATTTTAAGCCCATAAAAATTAAAGAGTACAAAAATGATTTTTTAGTTGGGGCTGGGGCACGAGGCTGAAAGCACAAATGAGAGGGGAAAATATTTATTTAAAAAAATTGGTGTGTAAACTTTCGAACAATGAGGTGCCAAAAAAACTTTCGAATAGTGCCAAACAAGTTTCCGAACTTCAATTTTTACCAATTGAACTCCTAAAACTCAATTTTGCCCAGATAAACCCTTCTGTTATTAGAAAAAGCCAAATTAGTATGCCATGTGACCTGAAAATGAAACATGCATTTGGGGTAATTTTTTGAAAGAGAAAATTTTTTAAAAAAAATAGCCGCTGACATGAAAATAAATTTTCTTAAAAAAATTATGATTTACTTTTTTTTTTAATTTTCTTTTCAACGAAAAATACACTAAACTGATATAATTTTTTGAATCATGTGACATGATGACGTGACTTTTTCTTACGAAAAATGGTTTATTTGATTAAAATTAGACTTGATTAGCCAAAATTAAAGTGAACACATTTTTTATATAATTTAGGAACTTCATTTTCAATAAGGCAAGGGAAAATGGGGATGAAGGTGTGAAAATGAGAGGCAAAGATTCCTAGAGATACAGTGGGAGTTGCAAACTTTGCAAATGCGTTTGTGCTTGTCATTATCAATTCTCATACAAACGTGCTTACTTTTGACTATCATTTTCTACACTTCTGATTTTTTCTGAAAAACAAACATTAATTACTTCTCTCTTTTCCCTCTCGCCCTCCCTCACTCATCATTTTCATTGGCTATGCATAATACGTTGTCCACTTCTCTTCCAAAATCACCAACATTTTTGTATATATATAGTATAGTCTTTGTTTGCCATCTTTTTGTATAAATTTATTATACAACTTTTAGAATAATAAAATTTTATTATTTATAATTTAGTAAAAATAGCATCTTTGGATGATTTGAAATGAAAATTTGATATTAACATTCAAATGAAGAATAATATCAAAATGATATAGTAGTATATTTTATAAAAAAAAATTCAATAGTTTTAACTCAAGCTAAATTAATTAAATCAATATTGGAATAAAAAATTTAATTCCTATTAAGATTTTGACTTTGTGGCTAAGAGTATGCACCATATTTTGAATCTTGCAAATAGAAAAAATAAGAATAATTTTTTTTTTCATTTGGGTCCCCAAATGTCTTAATTCTGAATTAATCAAACTTAATATGACTATCGAGTATTGGGCGGACTTCTACAAAAATATAAAAAAATAAACTTTGGATGATTCAGTTTTGTCTTAAACACGAGCAATTGAACTATACAAAAATTTTAATGTACAAATGTCATCTAAACTAAATTTAGTTGGTCTAGGTGCAATTGAACTCTAGTACAACAACTTTACTCAATGATACAAGTATCATATCTAAACGGAACATATATTGGCTTGTTTTTGTTAATTTCTTTCCGGTTTAATGTCCAAATTTTCTCCTGAACTTGCACAAAATAAACAACTTTTCCCATAAAACTTTTTCTTGTTTAATTGCACTCTAATGTTACAAAAAGAAAAAAAGGACATATGCCCCTCCCTTGTCAATAAATCATTACTTTACAAAAGTGAGATAACGGTTTTATTAACGGCATGGGGCATTTGTCTTTTTTTTTAAACGTTATGGTGTAATCAGACCAGAATAAAAAGTTTGGAGGAAAATTTGTCCTTTTTTTCAAGTTTAGCGTGAATTTGGATATTAAGCCATTTCTTTCTTACACTTGTGTGGGTTTTATTTAATTTGTTAGTTTGTTTACTAGCGTTCTTACATGAATATATATATATATAGTAAGATATAATTTCCTTTTCTGTTCCTTTTTGTTTTAAGCAAGGTACTTAACTGAAAATTTTACTTATGATTGTAATGGTAATTAGGTAAAAGAAACATCTAATCTAAGACCAACAATTGGTTTGCTTGTTTATCTGTTTTTATAGTTATTATAATAATAATAATAATATATAGGTCAAAAAATAATGGAGGTGGGTAATTGTTGTGTATAATGGACCATATTAATGTTCATTGAAAACAAGTTTGTTGTTAAGTTTTCTATGGCCTCAAAAGTTGTTAGAATAGAATAAACTGGATATGGTCCCAATCCAATTAGCTATGACTATAGTACTATTAATATTAATTTCGAATTATTATTACATAAAAAATGGGAGTACACAGAAATACTAGTAAAAAGAAATAATTTTATATATTCAAAGTAATTTCATGTAATAATTACAATAATTACACCCGAAATAAAGAAAAGGTATGATAATAAGAGAATAGAGAGGTGGAAAGCATGTAAAAAGAAAAAAAAAAAAGAGGGAGGAGCTGCGGCGAAGACCACGTCGTCGACCGTCTCGCATTACTTAAAAGTAAAAAAAAATAAAGTTTAAATTAAAAAATAAAGAAAGCAAAATGCCTAATAATAATATAGTCGTCAAAATCGGCGATCCGACTCGTCTGGCGGAAAATCGCCACGCGAGGGAAATGTGCAAACCTCGCACTCTCTCTGTCTGTCTGTCTGTCTGTCTGTAACAATCTTTGCTGGCTTTTTCTCCCATCTTTCTGGTTTTTGAGCTTTTTTGGAGAGAGATTCTAATCTCCCCCGCTTCAGCTCCTTAAGCCTCCCAATCCCTTTTAACCGCTCCCTCTGCAACTCTGGAATCTTTCTTCCTCTCACCCTTCTTTTTTTTTCCAGGTAAACAATCAATTTTCCCTTTCTTTCTTATAGTTCTCTCCAAACGAAAGAGAACCCAATCATTTAATAATGTGGATAAACATGTTTCTGGTTTGCAGAGTTGCCGAGGGACAAATTTTTTAGCAGTTTAGAGGAAAATCACAGAAAAGGAAAAAAAAAAGAAAAAAAGGAAAGAGGTCTGATTGTGGGTTTATAAAGAGATGTACGCAGCTCCGTTGCCTGGTCAGCTCTCCGATTCCAATCGCCGGATCATCGACAACAATGCCACTACTCTTCGAGTTTATCAAGTTTGGAAAGGAAGCAATGTATGTTTACCATCTATCTGCCATTTCTATTTCTTTTTTTTTTCTTTCTCTGGTTTACTTGTTCTTGCACCTTTTTCCAAATGGCAAAAAGCCAACTTTTTTTTTTTTTTGGTTCAGAGATTTTGCCTTGGAGGTAGACTTGTATTTGGTCCAGATATAAGGTCAATCTTCCTCACGATATCTCTGATTGTGATCCCAGTCATTTTGTTTTGCGCTTTCGTTTCTCGAAGACTCATCCATCAATTTAACAACCATGTGGGCAACCTCATTGTAGCTATCCTCGTTATCTTCACTGTATATGTAAGTTCTTTTCTTCCACGAGAAAAAGGAAATACAATCAGATAATGTCTTTGTTTTCAAATTTGTACAGTAGTTAACGTTGTTTTGGGTGTCAAACTAGTTCAGGATCTTATTCTTCTGCTCCTCACATCTGGAAGAGATCCTGGCATTATTCCTCGAAACTCCCATCCTCCTGAAGTCGAAGAGGATGGTTCCACCATGTCTACGGATTGGCCAGGGGCAGCGAGTCAGAGCAGTGTTAGTGGTGTTCCACATTTACCAGCTACAAAAGATGTTGTGGTTAATGGGGTGATTGTCAAGGTTAAATACTGCCAAACATGTATGTTGTATCGCTCACCTCGCTGCTCACATTGCTCTATATGCAACAATTGTGTGGAGCGTTTCGATCACCATTGCCCATGGGTGGGGCAATGTATTGGCAAGGTATATGTTTCTCTTCTTTAGTTTTCTACTTGACTGAATTTTGGGTTAATTCAATTTTCACTACCATGTTGGAGATGATTACAAGGGATATTCATTTCCTTAGACTTATAGATATTCTGAACACTTGCATTCATCAAAATTATGGCTTAAGGCATGATAAAATAGGTAAATTTAATTATCACTAGTAATTGATTTTAGGCCTGCAACTTCTGATAAGATATATTTATCATCTTCAGAATTTCAAGCTAGTCGTTTGATCCGGAAATCTCTTTCTCAAATATCCTTAAAAAATTAATCAAATAATTATATTCATTATCTTGGGGCTCCATGTCGTGATGGGAAGAATGCCATGTTATTCAGAAAATCACACATATATTCGTTCTTTGGTCAGTTGGAACTCTGCTTTCTAGTTATACATGCTGCTTACAGTTCAGGTTTAAGGAGCAATTGAAGAGTTAATTTATTTATTTTGTATAGAGAAGGGGTGGAATTCTTCAAATGGAAATATCTACAATCCTATTGTGCTTGTAAAAAAATGAGCTTTATGGCCTTCAATTGAAAAAATTATCTCACAGCTTGCTTAGACAATCATAAAGATTGTCAAGTAAAATGACCCCTCTATTTCTCTAAACTTTTTTACTAAAACGGTGACTTATTTGTGATCATCAACTAATTTCTTATATGCCGTGCTGGCTTTAGTTGTGGGGAACTTTTTACTCTTCATCACGGTTAATATGTAAAATTGTTTCTTGGCAGAGAAATTATAGATTCTTCTTCATGTTCGTGTCCTCCACAACCACACTATGCCTTTACGTGTTTGCATTATGCTGGGTGACCATTAAGAAACTAATGGATGAATATCACTGTAGTCTCTGGAGAGCATTTATGAAGTCCCCCGTTTCAGGGATTCTTATACTCTATACATTTGTGACTGCTTGGTTTGTTGGAGGCCTCACTGTGTTTCATCTCTATTTGATTTTTACCAATCAGGTTTGGATCACATCTATAACATCTTCCATTATTGTCCTCTCTCTCTCTCTCTGCCTTTGCTAATTTTATGCTTTGCAGACAACATATGAAAATTTCCGGTATCGTTATGATTCAAAAATGAATCCTTACAATCGTGGTTGTGTCCGCAACATTTTTGAGATTTTCTTCTCCAAAATTCCCAAGTCTAAGAATAACTTCCGGGAACTGGTCAAGTTGGATTCATCTGCTCTCTTTGCTCCCTCAATGCCCTCGGCTCGAACTCGAACCATGAGCCCAGAGCTGCCCAAAACAAGCTATGATGTAGAGATGGGCAAGCGGCAAGCTGTTGCTGCTGAAGATTTCGAAGAAATACACAACCAAATTGATAGTGTTGGTGGATTGGAGAGGTGCGGAACACAACCAAGGCACACAAACCAGGGTGACAAAGCCAACTGGGAGATTTCACCTGATATTCGTATGTTGGCGGCTGAGTTTGGAATGGAACACAATATCAATGATAGAGAAAAAGCTCGTAGAGACCACTGAAGCCAGTTTCACATAAATTGCAGTCAGGAAGGCACGTTAGTGATCTAGAGCCTACTTGAAACTTGCTAAGCCAGCTGCTTGAAATTGACAAATGAACTGTGCTGCTAAGATATTAATCAATCAGAAGGTTGTTTTAATTTGTCTCTGAAAGGATGGAATCATGTTCTGGTCTGCCTAAGGTATGGAGGGTTTCATGTTTGTGTACCATACTGCTTTGATAGATGCTTGGGGTAAGATTAGTGCTGTAGTGTGTGTTCGTTTGTGAGGATCTGGTTGGTTGTTTATAATTGATTCGATATGTGAAGGTCAAACTAAATCATCAATGGTAGAAAGGTTTTCTTAATTGTAGATGGAGCTTGGGTCTGTTTCTGCAGGGTCTTGGAACCCTGTTCTATTTTCCCTACTTGTACTCTTTATGGCCGAGTCCACCTTTGCAGAATCTTGATTTAATTCTCATGTAGGTGATATTGTTTCCAGGTTTCCTGAAAATGAGTTTTCAGTAAGGAATTCATTTTGGAGTGAAACTGGTCCTGGATCATGGCATGGTGTGAAATGGCCCTGGATCATGGCATGGGTGACTTGGCCTTGGGGGCATAATCTTATTCTATAAACTGCAGAAATTATTGTGGTTCAAATGAGGAATTTGAAGTACTCTTGATTAGGATGGGAATAGGAATAAGCTGTCCAGCATTTTCCTTTTATTGAAAAAGTTGTAAATAATGTGATTAGGGAGATGTATTGTGGAAAATTTTGTCCTCTTGGGAATTTGAATGCACTGAAAAAGTAAAAATGATCATCGGTTAAGAAAGAAATTAGCAGCGACAATACATTACATCCTTTCACCCTACTGCTATATCTGATTAGCATTGTTGTTTCTTTCACCAAATACTAGTATGAAATGGCAACAGTTCGCTCTTTCCAGAAAAGAAAAAAAAAAAAAAAAATGCGTTTTCATTATTACAAAATCACTCACAACCTTAAAACTAGAATTAGTTCAGAAGTTCACCAGTTGGATCGCAAATTGTTCAAGCTTTTCTGTCCATTGGAGTACCCCAAATTCACTATGTTACCGTCATAGCTTCTTTTCTTGCTGATACTCTGATGCCCTGTTGGTTCCACTCCCAAAAAATCAACTGTCATCTTTTCACTTGCTCCCATACACACTTCTCCCAACAGATTTGCAGTGTTACCGTTCTCCGAGTGTAGAAAATGAGAATCTAACAATGCAGAAGGAACGGCGTTGAGTGATCTTGGATCCCCTGGCTCCAAGTTCTTGTCATATGTTTCTTCCCCAATGTAAAAATTATCGGTGGTTGTTGCATGAGTTGCCATGTTACTACCTACCATGGAAGAACCTTCCTGGACAGCCCCAGATGAGTTCAGGCCGCTGGTTGAATATCCGGTAAAACCCCTAAGGAGGATTGGAGCAATGGTATTATCGCTGATCTTAGCACCCATTTCTGCAGCTTTCTGTAACAAGGCTGTAGCAGAAGTATAAGCAGATCCCATTGCCAGAGGAGATGTTCTTGGATTGAAAATTGAGTCTAAATTGCTAGATATCATAACTCCAGCCGAGGTCAGAGATAATGGCCTTGATGAATTGTCCATATTCTCATTAGAAATCGACAGATTCATCATCGTATTTGCATTGGAGCCTGTATCAGAAGTGAACAGCTCCTGTGCCTGGCTCTGCAAAATTCCTCCACTGGCACCTAGGTTATGGTTAACCTTGTAATTCTCCTCTGTTAATGCATCACAAAAAGCCCTGTGTGTGACAAAGCTGTCCTTCCTGTGCAAGAACAAATGGATACTGAATAATTTATTACATGTTAAATCACTTACAGTTCATAACATGTTACATAGTATGTATATACCTTGAGAAAATGGTGCCACAATCACAACGATATTCTCGAGTGCCACAGATCTTTGTATGCGCCTTCCAATCAGATTGAACAGCATATCGTTTCGAGCACTTATCACACTTCCATTTCTTCTCTCCATGTTTCCTGCAGAAGTGCTTCTTAATCCCAGTCAGGTCACCTAGAGCCCGGCTCGGATCATGATGCACACAGTTAGGCTCAGGACAGACATAAACCCTTTTCTTAACCTGTGTAGTTGTTCTTTGCTTCAGTTTCCAAGGCAAGTTATGTCCCCTCCTATGCAGCTGAAGGTTCTGATCCCTTTGAAATCCTTTATGGCAGACTTCACATATGTATCTATTGGTTGCCATAAGAGTCCTTGGAGATAAGGCAACAACCTCTGCATCTGGGTCTATAAAAAAAAACTCCCAAACACAAAAACTTGGTCACTTGACATAAATCAATTACCCTTCATGCATCATTTCAAACATAAATCATTGTTGCAACTTTTTTGTACATCTATGGCATTAGGCAGATAAGATTAAAGGGTGCCAAATAATCCTTTTAATTAGTTTCCTTAATCCAGATGACAGATAACTACAATCTACGATTGATTTTGCTACTATAGAATGTTGAAATAGTTGTGCTTGCCTGGATTTCCTGGAAGATTTCTTTTCTTCTTGGAGATTGTATTGGTAGGAGTTGAACCATCGGCACCATGTTCCACAGGATTTGGACTCTCATTGGACGAGTGTGAGATGACAGTGCTTTGAAATTGCTCATCGTCTTCAAAATCTTGACTGAAGTTTGACATGTTTAATTAGCAGTAGGCCTTGAACTTGATATTAATGCTGATTAACGTCAAGAGGCAGTTGATAATATATATGATTAGAGATAAGGTGGGAGACTTGGCTACCAGACAAAAAGAAGAAGAAATTAATCTATACCCAACCACGATCGAAGACCATGGTCCATGCATATTTGAAAATTAAATTGGAATTAGAATTCTATCATAGCAACATCTTCGTATATCAAATTATATTTTGTGAAGATCATCAATCAATCAATAAAAATAAGACATTTTTATAAGTATTGGGGTCTGTTTGTCTTTGTCCTGTATCTAACGAAGTTATTGTTTCTTTAGAAAACTCGAGCATTAATATCCCTTTGAAGTCAAAAGATCAAAATCAAACATCATTGGAGTTGCAATTTTAGTGGAGTGAATCTTCAAAAGCTGTTTGCCGTTTATGTTTTGATGACATTAAGAATTAGTTGAGACATGGTAATTAATGGCGACCCAAAAGAGTTGCAGACAAATTAAAAACGACAATGTAAAGAGTGCCAAAGGAGAGATCCGTATAAAGAGACAAGTTTTGCCTTCTGTTATTATTAATTTAACATGTTTATGCCTCTACCTGCTTCCATGATCCGCCTGGGATACCCATCACCTTACTTGGCATATTTGTGTTTGTCATTCTTGATTGTTGCTTTGCTTAACTTATTTTTCAATTTTTTTTGCCTCCAAAGCTAAACTTGTTATTTGTTTTCTATTAGTATCTTTATCCAAATTCCTTTAGCAGTTTGCGGTGTTCTATGTCTGAAAAGAGGGAACCGATCGATTTCACAAAAATGCAAGAACAACAAGTCTTTTTTGACTTGTTCACATTCCCATGCATGTTTATATACTTCCCTCATTACCCATTGGTCGAAGAGTTCTAGGTATATATATCTTGCAGACACCATAGCTGGAGACCCCAATATATCATGTATCTAATTTAAATTGTTTTCAAAACTTTAATTGCCACTTGGTAATAATGTTCATTTCCATTTTTTTTTATCCTTTTTTGGTCAGAAGGTAAAAAATTTAGGTGAAGAGATGTCGACTTAATTCAGATTTAGGGCATGTTAAAGGTGTTAGGAATTAGTATAGACAAATATTAGTACTTATAAATAATCCACTAATGCAATAAGTATAACGGGCAAAAGTAGAATCCCAAACTTTTTAAATAAAACTCCAACATCTTACCAACTTAACCGATCTGAATTAGCAATAATGTTGATATTATCCTATCTAACCTTTTATTACCTTAGATTTTCTAAAAGAACAAAAACAAAACAAGGTATAGGATAAGGAGAAAGTAGTAAATATACCAACTTTAAATTGGGCTTGACACTTAAGTTTGGGCTTTGAGAAATAAAATTTTTAAGACAAACTCAAAGTTGTTAAGGAGATACTTAGATCACAACTAGACTATAAAATGACCCATATATCGGTAGAAGGGCATTTGAAATTTGTTAATCATAGTATTGATTAAAATATTAAATATTACTTCCTCTGTCAAGTGTTGACATTAGCCACCGGCTCTCCTAAAATAAAGTGTTGACATTCGCCATGCGATTGGGAAAAATTTTAAATTCCAATTTCTGTTTTAAATCTTGAAAGTACTAATAAACTTTGAATGTAAAAATGAATTGTTTTTCAGTTTTAACACAATTATTGCAATTATTATCAATACTATAACATTTCTAGTGACGTGAATCCGACATGTACTAAAACAAACAGACTATTCTACTGGACAAGGTTTTTTTTTTTTTTATTTATTTTATACCGTGGACAAAGAATAGTTGAATTTACAGCTGTGAATCTCAGCATTTGTACGTTCAAACATTTTTATATACTCTTATTACGAAAAATACCAAAAAATTTCAGTTAAGCGTATTGGATGGCAATTTTTTTTTTATAAACTGTATATTTATCTATACTATATTAAATAATATATGCTCTTATAAAACTTTTAAATCGCCCATTATACCGTTATTTTTCGAATATATTTCTTAAATGTCATTGTTTAGACTTTTATAATTTTACTCAACTAAAAACTCTATTTTTATTTTTATGATTATTTAATTTTTACTATTTTAATTAAAAAATTATATATATTAGAATTTTTCAAATATATTTTTATAGTTTTACTCAACTAAAAACTCCATTTTTTGGCCAATAAAACTAAAAACTCTATTTTTATTATTTAATTAAATCTAATATCCTTATACCTATTTTATTTTTATCAATTTACTAATTTAATTATAAAACTTAGATATATTAGAATTTTTAAAATATATTTCTTAAATGACATTATTTAAATTTTACAGTATTTTTAAGAAATAAACTTTTACAATTATTCTACTAAAAACTCTATTTTTATTTAATTAAATTCGATATTTTTATAAATATTTTAATTTACCATTTTAATTTTAAAAAATTGGAGACTTTTTTTCAATTATAATATAAACTAATTTAAACAAAAAAAATTATAATATAGACTAACAAAAATCTTATTATCAAGTTTAAAAGTTAAAATAATTTACCTAATCATTAATTATTAATTTTTTTAAACTAATTAAGTTAAAAATTTATTTAAAATTTAATTATTGTGATTGGCCTTTTTCAATTTTGGAGTGTGTATTGATAGTTTAATAGTATATTGGAGTGTATAACAAGAATTTAAAGTTTTAAAAATAAAAGAAAAGTAACATGCAATTATTTCCTTTGACTTATAAAGTTAGAGGAGTTGACGCAAAAAAAAAAAAAGTTAGAGGAGTCAATTGGGCGGGTTGGATGGCTTTCGGGTCATACTCATCTGGGTCCATGTCATATGAGTGAGGTAATTTTCTCAGATCATTCGGGATTCGGCTCATCTGGATTCAGGTCATTCGGGTCTCGGGTCTGCTGGATTTAGGGTCATGTAGGTTCGGGTTTTGACCTCAGGTTACTCGGATTCTGGGTCATCGGTCAACCTTGAATTTTTAAATGTTTAATTCTTAAATTTATTTAAAATGGTTAACAATGTGTATTTTATTGAATAAAACATAATTTTAGTTTATAATATTCTTGGGTCATCGGGTTATCTTCTCGAGTTATTCAAGTTACGAGTTTGTCGGGTCTAGATAGGATAGGTTCGGGTTGTTTAATTTCTCTGGTCAAATCGGGTTCGGTCGGGTTGGGATGGGTTATCGAGGTTCAATCAGATTTTAACAGTTTTACTTATAATTAATTTCAATTATTATTTTAATTTTCTTTTAATTTAAACACGATTGGTCACGTGTAGACTTGTTCAAGGGCCGGGCTACCCGCCCAAGCCCGTAAGCCCGCCCGATATTTGAGAGGGCTTGGACAAAAATTTGAAGCCCGTTGGACGGGCTTGGACAAAATCTTAAGGCCCGCTTACAAAATGAGCCGGGCCGGGCTTTTATGGTTAAGACCAAGCCCGGCCCGTATACTTAAATAATTAGAATATTTTATTTGTTTTTAATTAAATTGACTAGTTAAAATTTTTATTAGATGTGTAAATTAATTATTTTGATAAAAATATATATGTTAATTAAGCTTTACTATCTTAGATATAATATATTAAATAAACAATAAATATATTTTAAATAATAAAGAATGGGTTCAAAATAAATAAATAATATATATTTAATTACTAAACGGGTGGGCTTGAACGGGTCTTTGACAAAGTTTTTTTTAATTGGGCGGGCTTGGATATAAGTTTAGACCCGTTTAATTGGGCCGGGCCGGGCTTGGACAAGCCATATAGGTATAAATCAAAGCTTGGGCCGGGCCCGAACCCGGCCTGACCCGACCCATGAATACCTTTAGTCACGTGCACCGCACGTAGAAGTGAAAACTAATTTATCTAAAAGCAGTGTGCAAATTAATTTCAATGTCAGTATAGTTTGACAAGAACAATTAAATCTCAAGTTATAAAAGGGAAATTTTGAGTTAAATGTATTGGATGATACCGGTTCTCCCTTTGTTTTAATGGTAAGATGGAGGGGCGGAATCAAAAATTTCATCATGGGGCCATGTGATATACAGTAATATATAACTATACAGAATATAAACTATACATCTTGATTGTTTTCTTCACATTCACATAATGAGTGTCAAAAATCAGGAAAAGTTCACATTAGTTTGATGGGGTTGGGGAGGGGGGGAAGGTCCCGCTCCCCCTCCCTTCTGCTTTAAAGAGTGGGTAAATTCATCTTACAAAACCAAAATATTGGATTTTTTTTTTAATCATATATGTATTTATGGGAGAGTAAACAAGAACACTACGTACTATTTAAAGATTAGCACGTACACAATCAAACAAAAACACTTCCTTATACATAAATTAGAAAGTGATACCGTCAACACCAAGCCGGTCTATTGTGATGTGAAAGATTAACATGATTCTCATGTTTTCTAATTCTTTGTTTTAATTAGACCTACCAATTCATGTTTCATGTCGTAATTGTGTTACAATAAATCTAGCCATACATAAACACTAACATGATTAATAATTGTGTCAAGATTTCCAAACACAAATATAAAGTTGCTTATTTAACAACATGACACAAAACAATTAACAAGACTAACATGTTAAAAATGACATGATAGGATAATTAATAAAGTGGTGTTATGTGTTTAGCTGTGTTTAGTGAAGAGCAAGGAATCATGGAAATTTTCAGAATTTATGGAATTTAAATTTTAGGTAATATCAAGCTATATAATTTCAATACAAATTATATTGAGGTTATAAAAGGTAATTTACAAATTATTAAACGTGTTTAAACATGTCTTAAATAATTAAACTTAATAATGTATAAACTCGATTATTTGAATGTGTTTAGCCATTTTTTAACATGTTTAACATGTTTAGGACACAAACACATGTTAGTGGATCGTTTACTACAGAGAAGGAGAGAGTAGAGAAGGGAAGAGAGAAAGAGAGAAAAGGGACAGAAAGATTATTTTTTTATTGATTTTCCAATGAACCAAAAGTTTCATACAAATATCCTTGCCAGCGATATTCTCGGATCGTGGCCTATGATCATGGAATTACATCCAAAAACAGAAATAAAAATCTTCTAGAGCTAGTGCTTGATGAAGTCTTGAAACCGAATGGGAACTATCTTGTTACATATGGGCCTTCCTTGTGTAGCAGCACCAGTTGGGCCTTGAGTATTGCCCGTGCTCGCATCATTGGTTTCCCCTTCGAGACTGACCTTGTCCTCAAGGTCTAGTGTAGGATAGTTTTGTTGCACATCAGTCAGCCATTCCCATGTAGCTTCCCCCTCTGGTAATTGTTTCCATTTGATTAGAACTTGTTCCATAGGCTTGCCATGTTGCTGGACTATACGATAACGTAAAACAGCTTCAGGCTCCAATATTGGTTGCCCCTCAAAATCAGCAGCTGGAAGAGGGGAGATGGCTGGTGGAATGTCACCCTTATAAGCCTTCAACAAAGAGACATGAAATACAGGGTGGATTCGAGATGTAGGTGGCAGTTCAAGCTCATAAGCAACTGGTCCAATCTTCTTGAGAACTCGGTAGGGACCAAAATACTTCTTTGCCAGTTTAGAAGAAGGTCGGGAGGCAACATAAGTTTGCCTATATGGCTGAAGTTTAACAAAAACCCAAGTACCTTCTTCAAAATGCTTCTCAATACGGTGTCTATTCGCCTGCATTTTCATTCGATTCTGAGCTCTAGCAAGATTGATCTTGAGTCTGGTTAAAATGGTCTGACGTTCTGTCAAGCATTCATCAAGTTGTGCCATCTTTGTGGAACCAGGTAAGTAAGAAGAGATGGTAGGTGGTGGCTGACCATAAACTGCGTCAAAGGGGGTCATGCCAATAACCGAATGAAAGGAGCTATTGTAAGACCACTCAGCCCAATGCAACACGTTGAACCAAGTCTTTGGATGATCACCTGCAAAACACCGCAAATAGGTCTCGAGACATCGATTCAGCACCTCCGATTGACCATCAGTTTGTGGATGATAGACGCTGCTTAATTTAAGTTGAGTCCCTTGAAGTTTAAACAAATCACGCCAAAAAGAACTGATGAATAATGGATCATGGTCACTCACAATGGACCTCGGCAAGCCACGTAATTTCCCAATCTCCTTAGAGAACAATTCAGCCAATTGAGGGGCAGAAACAACATGTGCAAGAGCTATGAAATGGGCGTATTTGGAAAGACGATCGATCCACTACAACCCAGACAATAGTACGGCCATGAGAGTTTGGTAAGTGGGTGATGAAATCCATGGCAATATCTTGCCAAATGTGTGTTGGTATAGGTAAAGGTTGTAATAATCCCCCTGGTTTCGATGGCAAGTACTTCACCTCTTGGCAAGTGCGACAATTAGAGATAAAATTGGCCACTAACTTACGCATCCCAGGCCAGAAGAAATTCGCTGATAGTTGAGCAAGTGTTTTAGTGACACCAGCATGGCCTCCAGTCAAGGTACAATGGAACTCAGACAACAATGTGTTTTGCAATGCATGTCCTTCTGGAATAACAATTCTGCCATGGCGTGAAATGAGGCCATCAACAATGCTGTAATCACGATGAGCATCGGGATAGTCACGAACCTGTGCAAAGAAATTTTGCCCATCAGGATCAGTAGAATAATGAAGCCTTAATTGATCCAAAAATGTCATTACAGGTCCTAAGATAACATGTAGAAAGGGTCATCAGAGAAAGATCTAGATAAGGCATCTGCCACTCTGTTTTGAGGCCCTGGTTTGTAATGAATACTATACTGAAATCGCAGAAGCTTTGCAAGCCATTTATGTTGCTCGAGAGTCTGTATGGTCTGGCTCATTAAGCCCCGAAGACTCTGCTGGTCCGTAAAGATCTCAAATGGCCGCCCCAAGAGATATTGCCGCCATTTTTTGACTGCTTCCGTTATGGCAAACATCTCACGCACATAGGCTAATGCGCTCTGCATACTTGGAGATAATTTCTTGCTAAAATAGGCAATAGGATGCCCATTTTGAGTGAGAACTGCACCTATTGCTACATTAGATGCATCTGTTTCCACGGTGAATGGTTGAGAAAATTTGGGCAAAGCCAATACGGGAACAGAAGTCAGAGCTTTCTTAAGAGCATCAAAAGCATCGGAAGCCTCAGGAGTCCAAACAAACTGATCAATTTTGAGCAAGTCAGTGAGAGGAGAAGCTATGGAAGCATAGTGGCGGACAAATTTCCTATAGTAGCCCGTAAGGCCTAGGAAGCCTCGTAGTGCCTTAACTGTGGTGGGAATTGGCCATGCTAGGATGACTTCCACTTTAGAAGCATCGACTTGGACCCCATTGCCTGAAATCACATAACCAAGATAATCAACAACAGATTGTCCAAAGGAACATTTAGAGAGTTTTGCATAATATTTATTATCAACCAAAGTTTGCAAAACTTGTTGAAGGTGATTGAGATGCTCTGCAAGAGTTTGACTATAAATCAAAATGTCGTCGAAGAAAACCAATACAAATTGGCGAAAAAAGGGCTTGAATAAGTCATTCATTGCAGCTTGAAAAGTTGAGGGCGCATTTGTTAGACCGAAAGGCATTACCCGAAATTCATAATGCCCATTGATTGAGCTAAATTAGACCCTATTTTTATGGCTATTTTACTATGTTTTTAGACCCATTTATGCTTAATTATATGCTATTTTATTAATATTTGTGTTTTTATTCTTTAAGTGATGTGAAATTAAGAAATTGTTATTTTTCACTACTTTTGGAGCTATTTTGATGACTTTTTACACAGATTTGAGCAAAGCAATTTTGAGCATAGATTTGGAGATTCGAAGTTCGTGTTTGAAGACTCATTGAAGACTTATTTGGAGATTTGAAGACTTTGAAGATTTATTTCAAGAGGAAGAATTGAAGAATTGGAGCTTTGATTGAAGACAAGCCATGGATAAACCCTTAAGCTTTGGTATTTATGGATAATTTATATGAGAAAATACTCAGCCCATATAAGATATTAATTGGAATTAAAATCCCAATTAATGACTCCTAAATCCAAGGAAATATCCAAATCCCGTAGATTCCCGATTCTAGTCCTAACAGGATTAGGATTCAGGCGCAGTTTTGGTAGAAAAATCATAACTTTCTGCTCAGACCTCCGATTGAAGCCCATGAGTACTCGTTGGAAAGCTAACTCCGAGATCTACAACTTTCCTTTGAAGTCCAAGACCCAGTTCTGCCGTTTTCAAGCCCAAAACTACCGTCGAAGTTCCTGCATGAATTCAGCAAAATTTCAGGATCCTATTTTAACTTGGATTCTACTCTAGGATGACTTTTAATCTAACTTGGACTCCAAGTTAGACCCTAAACCGTCCTAGATCCTTTCCAAGTTAGGATTGTAATTCTTAGGATTATTTTCCACTATAAATAGCCACCTCCTCTAACACAAATCACATACATTCACACATATAATTTTCTCTTCTAGTTCTAGTTTTTCTTCTAGTTTTAGGGCTAGGGTGCGCCACCCTCTCTTTGCATAGAGAGGGGCGGCAACCCTAGGGTTTCAAGAGGAGGATTTCGCCCCAAATTTATGTAAGTTTTCTTCTTATTCTTTGGATGCTCACTCAATTCATGAGTGAGTAATCCTTTTCTTTTCTCCGATGTAGAATTTAATTGATCTCTTGACTTATATCATGGTGAGATTTTGTGCTTATATATGAAAATTGTTAGAGTATTCCTTTGATCTCTGTTTTAATTCTATGTTGCTTGTTTTGATGGATTGGGTCGACACTTTCTTGATAAATTGAGTTAGCATTAGCTAGATCAAGTCGAGGATTAATAGTCCAGGCTTGGTTGTTTGTAGCAATTAGTTGAGAATTAACCACTCCTTCCAAGGGAGATAAGGGACTTTGAGTGAGAAATTGCTCTTTGTGCTTGTATAAATTGCTAGTTCTTAATGCTTTGTTTCCTGGTGAATCTTTAAGCCTTAATCGGTAATTGATTTGTTAGGAAGTAAAAGGGGTAATTTAAGTCTTAACCGGTAATCTTATCTATTTAAGGTGATTTAGGATTTAATTCCAACAAGCTATTCTTTGTTTTCATAATTATTAGATATCAATGATCCAAGTTATAATTGTTAAGGGGGATATTAATTCTATGTTGGAGGGTTTTTATCAATTATTTTCTTAGTTTATTTACTGCTTTCTTATTATATGTTTTCTTTAATTTTCTTGATTGCTTTCTTAGTTAATTTTAATTGTTAGTTTTAATCCCCTGTTTCTAAACAAAACTCTTAAGGAATTTTTAGTAAAAGTTAATCTTGGATAAAGTCTATTCCCCTTCTCTGTGGGATCGACCCTTGCTTGCCCTATCTACTTAGTTAGGTTTTGTGGGGATTATTTTTATGATTGTTGACGACCGATCATAAATTTTGGCGCCGTTGCCGGGGAAGGAAGGAAAAGACTAATCCTGAGAATTTTCTCTTGGTTTTTGCGTTTTTAATTTTGAAAAAAAAAATTTCTCTTTTTCTTTATTGCGTTTTTCTAAAAAAAAAAGATTTTGATTTTGCGATTTAAAATTTTTGTGTCTTTGCGTTTTTTGAAAAAAAAA
>AWUE01019570.1:0-16147 GCA_001974825.2 Corchorus olitorius | reverse complement strand
CTAGAATATGAGCTACCAGACGATGAACAACTTGGACACCTTGATGCTGAACGAAACAAGTGTGCAAGATTTTGTTGATAACCAACTTTTGGAATATGAAGATCACGATTTCTTGGGAATCAACAAGTTTCTTAAACATGGGAGCTTTGGAGAGATCAAATATGAGGATTGGACACCTATGGATCAATTCCTTCTGGAGGACAAGAAAATTTTCCAAGACGAGGACACTTTCCAAAGGCGAGACGAGAACAACGCCAATCAAGAATGCCAAAAGCATCCATTGCATCAACCTCTCACGGCAACAAAGATGGCATTGTCATTCCTAGCTATTCACGGAGTCGCCCTCAGCAAAATTGGTGATTTCTTTCCTTATCTCTTTCTTTTACCTTCATATTTTTGTGCTCATATCCTTCCAATCTTATCATATTTGCTTTATGCTTTGAAGTGGTATGATCCACCCTAACAAAGGGAGAGGAAGGAAGGTCTAGCCAAAGACATTAAAGAAAGGCGTTGCTTGGGAGGCAACCCAAGAATTTACTAACATGTTAATTTTCTTTTTATTTTTTGTTTTCTTTCTTATCCAAAATGTTGAAGCTGTGCTTCAAAAGAGTTTACCACCTAAGTGCAAGGATCCAGTGCTAAGACAGGAGCCCGAGAAAAATCTTCATCGACAAAGTCTGATCAGATTTCCAGAGGAAGACAAAGGATAAAAGACATTCGACAACGCTACAACGAGAATTTCCACCAATTTCGGGGGAGATTTAAGAAATTGTGTATCGATTGCCCTCAACATGGATTCAATAAAAGAATTCTAATCCAAATCTTCTATGGAGGATTAGGACTCAAAGATCGAGTTCTTGTTGATTCCTTTAGTCGCACTCCAATATTGAAGAGAACCCTGGAGAATGCATATTATGCGTTTGAAGAATTATCACGAAGGACGGAGTTTTCAACCTCAAAGGGAGAGCAAGAAGCCAACAAGCATGGAGTTCAGTCACAAGAAGAGAAGCAGAAGATGGAAGCCAAGGAACCAAAGGAAGAAGCTCAAGGCCATGATCGAGCTAACCCAGTCGGCCATTGCCCGGCTGCAGCCCGACCATTCTCACACATGGCCCGGCCATCCGAGCCATCTGCCTGGCCACGCCCGGACTCCTCCGCGCACCACAACCGGCCATCCGCGCCACCTTCCCTGTCGAGCCAACCTTCTTCCGCGTCATCCGAGCCTCATGCCCGGCCATGCCCGACACCACCTACCTCATCCGAGCCTCATGCCCGGCTAGGACCGGCCACAGCTGAGTCAAATGCTCGGCCATGCCCGGCCAGCGCTGCATCCTCCGCGCGCCTTGCCCAGCTTTCCGCGCTATCCTCTGCGCGCCCCACTTGGTTAGGACCGGCCATTGCCGCGCCATCTTATGTTTCTACCAGGCCATATCCGCCTATTGCCGCGCCACTACCAAGTCACAACCGGCCATTCACTATTCCACCACCGGTTATGCCCGTGCCATCACCATTCCATGCCGCCACATCAACTGTGATGATTTCAAGTCTTGATAAAATTCAACTTGAATTTCTCAAAGCCATCAATGATACTCTAAAAATCATTGTGGAACTGTTGAAGGAATATAGCCATAAATTCTTCACCCTTGAAGAATAATTTCTTTAAGATAGTCTAGCCAAAGACCTTAAAGAAAAGTGCTTATTGGGAGGCAACCCAATGATTTTACATGAAGAACCGAAGGAGAGCAAATGGAGCTTAATTTGGATGATTGCAAGATAAATACGAAAGGAGTCCAGTTTCAGAAGCAATGATGGAGCTTATGCCTACAAACAGAGAAGCTTTCTTTAACCTTATATTTTTAATTTTCCTTGCATTATTTTGTCTTGATTGATTGCTTTGATTGCTTGCCTGTTCTTTGATGTGAATTAATTGTTAGTTTTTATTTCATGCATTTAAATAAACCACATGACCATGCATAATATTAATTGTTTGTGTTAATCTCATATGTGTTTCCACATTGAGGACAATGTGTCTTTTCAGTGTGGGGGAGAGAGTCTGCATGCATCATAATCTTAAAATATGCCATAATTTTTTTTCGAAAATTTGATAATTATGCATATATTAATTGATTGATTTAATTATGATTGATTAATACTTAGAATTTTAAGAAAGTTTTATTTGATTGATTGATTTATAGCATGATATATGATTTCTTAGAATTAGGTATAATTGAAGTTTGTGATAAAAGCATATTGTTCATTATTTCTATGATTGCCTATTTCTAGAACTTATGTTTAATTTTTATTGAAATTACAATTATGATAGTATGTTATGGATATGTCAAGAATAAGTGTGGGGGACTACTTATATAAAAGGGTAGTTAAAAAAAAATCTTTTTCAAAAAGAAGTGCTTTCATGCAAGAGGAGAAGAGGTATTTCTGCATATTTTATAAAATTTTTTAATCCATTGTTGTCACTCTTTTCTTTAACAAAAGGAGTTAGTAACCCTTGGAAAGAGGATAAGAGGCATGGAATTGCAGAAATATTGTCCCTCTGAAAAAAATAAAAATAAAAAGAAGGAGTCCTTCTAGAGTGCTAGTAGCCTTAAAAATGGGAGTTAGTAACCCCAAATCATGAACACTTCGAGGTTAGTAACCTCAATTTTCTAAAAATCAATTACCCTTTAAAAATCTATTATAACCCACACGTAAACCCTTGATTTGTATCTGTATATGCATTCCTTTGAGTAATGGAGATAAAGATGAAGACATAAGCTTATGGAAAGAAGTAGTTATAGGATGTGATGAATGGTAAGTGATTAGAACTACTTTAATTATGGTTACTTAAGAATAAAGATGCTTACTATTTATTGATCTTTTGAATTAAATGATCTTATGATTCTTTGTTATTTTGATTTCATAATTGCGTTGATCCTTAATATGTGTATGCATTCAAAGTTTTTGAAAAGTTTAAATTAAAATGAAATTTTGATTTGCATTAGTTTAGTATTATATGATTGTTTTTAGGTGTTCAAATTTAGTAAGTTCATAGTTTTCTACACTAGTTTGCTAGGGACTAGCAAAGATTTAGTGTGGGGGAAATATGATTGAGCTAAATTAGACCCTATTTTTTATGGCTATTTTACTATGTTTTTAGACCCATTTATGCTTAATTATATGCTATTTTATTAATATTTGTGTTTTTATTCTTTAAGTGATGTGAAATTAAGAAATTGTTATTTTTCACTACTTTTGGAGCTATTTTGATGACTTTTTACACAGATTTGAGCAAAGCAATTTTGAGCATAGATTTGGAGATTCGAAGTTCGTGTTTGAAGACTCATTGAAGACTTATTTGGATATTTGAAGACTTTGAAGATTTATTTCAAGAGGAAGAATTGAAGAATTGGAGCTTTGATTGAAGACAAGCCATGGATAAACCCTTAAGCTTTGGTATTTATGGATAATTTATATGAGAAAATACTCAGCCCATATAAGATATTAATTGGAATTAAAATCCCAATTAATGACTCCTAAATCCAAGGAAATATCCAAATCCCGTAGATTCCCGATTCTAGTCCTAACAGGATTAGGATTCAGGCGCAGTTTTGGTAGAAAAATCATAACTTTCTTCTCAGACCTCCGATTGAAGCCCATGAGTACTTGTTGGAAAGCTAACTCCGAGATATACAATTTTCCTTTGAAGACCAAGACCCAGTTCTGCCGTTTCCAAGCCCAAAAATGCCGTCGAAGTTCCTGCACGAATTCAGCAAAATTTCAGGATCCTATTTTAACTTGGATTCTACTCTAGGATGACTTTTAATCTAACTTGGACTCCAAGTTAGACCCTAAACCGTCTTAGACTCCTTTCCAAGTTAGGATTGGAATTCCTAGGGTTATTTTCCACTATAAATAGCCACCTCCTGTAACACAAATCGCATACCTTCACACATATAATTTTCTCTTCTTCTTTTTCTCTTCTAGTTCTAGTTTTTCTTCTAGTTTTAGGGCTAGGGTGCGCCACCCTCTCTTTGCATAGAGAGGGGCAGCAACCCTAGGTTTTCAAGAGGAGGATTTCGCCCCAAATTTCTGTAAGTTTTCTTCTTATTCTTTGGATGCTCACTCAATTCATGAGTGAGTAATCCTTTTCTTTTCTCTGATGTAGAATTTAATTGATCTCTTGACTTATATCATGGTGAGATTTTGTGCTTATATATGAAAATTGTTAGAGTATTCCTTTGATCCTTGTTTTAATTCTATGTTGCTTGTTTTGATGGATTGGGTCGACACTTTCTTGATAAATTGAGTAAGCATTAGCTAGATCAAGTCGAGGATTAATAGTCCAGGCTTGGTTGTTTGTAGCAATTGGTTGAGAATTAACCACTCCTTCCAAGGGAGATAAGGGACTTTGAGTGAGAAATTGCTCTTTGTTCTTGTATAAATTGCTAGTTCTTAATGCTTTGTTTCCTGGTGAATCTTTAAGGCTTAACCGGTAATTGATTTGTTAGGAAGTAAAAGGGGTAATTTAAGTCTTAACCGGTAATCTTATCTAATTAAGGTGATTTAGGATTTAATTCCAACAAGCTATTCTTTGTTTTCATAATTATTAGATATCAATGATCCAAGTTATAATTGTCAAGAGGGATATTAATTCTATGTTGGAGGGTTTTTATCAATTATTTTCTTAGTTTATTTACTGCTTTCTTATTATATGTTTTCTTTAATTTTCTTGATTGCTTTCTTAGTTAATTTTAATTGTTAGTTTTAATCCCCTGTTTCTAAACAAAATTCTTAAGGAATTTTTAGTAAAAGTTAATCTTGGATAAAGTCTATTCCCCTTCTCTGTGGGATCGACCCCTGCTTGCCCTATCTACTTAGTTAGGTTTTGTGGGGATTATTTTTATGATTGCTGACGACCGATCACCCATCAATGGTGCGAAATGCTGTTTTGTGGACATCTTCTTCAGCCACTCGAATTTGGTGGTACACTGCTTGGTGGTCAATTTTAGAAAAGATGGTAGCATCGTGAAGTTCATCAAGAAGCTCATCAACCGTTGGAATAGGGAATCGATCACGAACGGTGATAGCATTGAGAGTTCTATAATCAACACAAAAGCGCCAAGACCCTTCTTTCTTACGCACCAATAACACCGAAGAGGAAAAAGGGCTAGTACTTGGGCGAATAATGCCTTCTCGGAGCATGTCAGAAATCATAAGCTCCATGTCTTGTTTCTGGTGGTACGGGTACCTCTATGGCTTGACATTAACAGGGGTAGAGTTAGGCAGTAAGTGAATGTGATGGTCACAAGAGCGCTTAGGAGGGAGTTCTTGAGGCGTTGCAAAACCTGGAGAATAATGTTGCAATAGAGCCTGGATCTGAGGGTGAACAGTGGAAAGCTCTGGGGAAGAAGTATTGGCGGCGCACAAAGAAAGTAATTGAGCAGTTTCAATCCCTTCATTTTTGGCAAATCTTTTAACTTGCTGATAAGAAGCCATAGTGGGTTGAATTTTGGGTTGGCCTGCAAGAGTGATAAGGGACCCTTCATGGACAAATGTGAGAGTCAAATTAGCAAAATCAGCCAACACTGGCCCAAGTTGAGACAACCACTGTATACCCAAAATGATATCTGCGCATCTGACTTTTAATAGATATAGGTCCAGCAAAAAATCATGGCCTTGTAGGCCCACATTTAAATCAGAAACCTGACCTAAGCAATGAAGGGTGTCGCCATTGCCAACCGTTACTGCAAAAGGTGGTGTTGACTGAATAGGTAGGTGAAGAAATCGAGCAAAGTGTGGTTGAATCAAATTGTGTATGCTGCCGGAATCCACCAAAACGGAAAATTGATACCCTGCAATTTTGCCCACAAGCTTTAATTTATTAAGAGAAGAATGACCATATAAAGCATGTAAAGACACCTGAAAATCCGAAGGGTCGATCTCAGGAAACAACTGAGGTTCCGGTGGCAATGGCAGAGATGCCAAGGATAAAGAAAGAGAGACATTGGAAGGAGGAAGATCATATGGAATATCATCATCATCGGCCTGTAGAAGCAAAAATGGAGTAGTGCGACATTTATGCCCAGGCTTATATTGTTCATCACAGTTGTAGCAAAGTCCTTTGACTCGTCTGGCTTGTATCTCGGCTGGAGTCAACCGCTTGATAGTTGGTTGAGAAGATGGTGCAGGTAACGCTAATGGGGGACGTGGCACATTCGGAAGAGCCAAAGGGGCCTTTGGTGGAGCTGTCAAGGTTGGAGACCGCCAATTGGAATTTGGTAAAGCAGGGGATAGCAGTGGTGATGGAGGAATCCGATAAGATAAACTCCACATCTCCGAGAGTTTAGCCTCTTGCATAAACGCAAGCTCCAAAGCCTGATAATGAGTGGTGGGAGTGAACATAATTACCTCTCGTTGAATCTCAGGTTTCAGCCCAGCGATAAAAAGATTTAATAGATGTTTATCGGTGAGGCCTTGAACACGATTGGCTAAGATCTCAAAATCTTTCTGATATTGCGCCACTGTCGTTTTCTGGTGAAGTTTGAAAAGAGCCATTTGAGGTTTGACATAGCCAGAGGGACTAAATCGGAGCTCAAGAGCTTGAGTGAAAGCCGGCCAATCGGTGAGTTGATTATTGCGAAACATCCACTGAAAGCAAGTGAGAGGTTCACCACTCATGAAAAAAGAAGCAACAGTGAGTTTCTGATGTACAGGAATAGCATGAAACATAAAATATTATTCAGCCTGGAAAATCCAAGACCGAGGGTCGGTTCCATCAAAGTATGAGAGGTTGAAGCAGTGAGATTTCATTTGATAAAGGGAAGAGGAAAAGGTTCGATTGGAAGCAGAGCTTTGAGAGAAAGGCTGAAAAGATGGTGGTGTAGGGATGGGAGCCAACGTTGGAGGGGTAGGATTTTTTTCCAATTTGGCGATTTGTAGTTGAAGATCAGTGATGGATGAAGAATTGGCTTCAAGTTGCAATGAATTAGCTTCAAGTTTAGATTCAAGGGATGATTTCAAATCTTAAATCTTGGTAGTGAGGGCTGCAATAGCCTCTGCATAATCAATTTTGGGAGCCATATATAGAAAGCAAACGAGAGCACCAATGTTAGTGGATCGTTTACTACAGAGAAGGAGAGAGTAGAAAAGGGAAGAGAGAAAGAGAGAAAAGGGACAAAAAGATTATTTTTTTGTTGATTTTCCAATGAACCAAAAGTTTCATACAAATATTCTTGCCAGCGATATTCTCGGATCGTGGGATTACATCCAAAAACAGAAATAAAAATCTTCTAGAGCTAGTGCTTGATGAAGTCTTGAAACCGAATGGGAACTATCTTGTTACGTATGGGACTTCCTTGTGTAGCAGCAACAGCTGGGTCTTGAGTATTGGCCGTGCTCGCATCAACACATTTATCATATGAATGTTAATTAAAATCAACCTTAAACATGACTAATTTCGGGACACATTGTAATGTCCAAAATTGACGGATCTAATTGTAATTGTATAAGATTGTAGGTACTATTAAAAAAATTTCAACTTTGCTCCATAGTATCTACAATTTCGTTCACACCATACAAAATTGCACAGTGCACTTTAAGCAATTTAAGAAGAATAATGACTTCATTAAAAAGGAATGAATAATTGTTGTCAAAAAAAAAAGGAATGAATACTACACACACAAAAAAATTAGTACCCCAAACTATATATAAACTTTTCAAATCCCATCAAATATTGATATTTTCTACTACAATACACCTAATTTTGTCTTTTGTCATAAACATGTGGACGTACGTTTCCATTGAATTTGGATGATTTCGGATTAAACAATGTTATTCTTGTACTAATATAATTTTTTTTCTTTGGCCGAATTGTACTAATATAATTTAAGGATGAACATTTCTGATGAAATTCAAACGGCAGGAGGTCATCAACTAGGAAAATTATACTAAGTTGAAAAAAGAGCCACAATCACAAATATCATATTACTCAAACATTGAGTCTTCACACATGAGAACATCTTTTATTTTTTCAAAAGGAAACTCCCTAAATATCATAAAGGAAAAATCATACTAGTAAAATAAGAAGGCATCTCCCTTTGATTTGGTAGCCCTGCAACTCTAGAAGTTGCACTTGTTATAATTTAGAATATATATAATTTATGGAGAAGCAAAGAGAAATATTATTGCAAAATATACAAAGACTAATATCCCAGCTGGTGCTTTCTTTTGACGAAATTGTTTAATTCAAATTTCGTACGTCATTCCAACCCTTAGAAGCCTAGTGTGTGGAATCACCAATACTTTCTCCCCTTGCCTGAAATTCTTCCTCAAGAAATTGTAGAAATAGTCAACAATTATCTTCTTTAGGAAGGACGAATTTTCTTTTGCTATTACTTCAGCTTCTCCCAGGAGGTAAACAACTCCTTCGTCCATTGCTTTCTGCACAAACTGCATCTCCTCTTCGGCTCCCTGGACTGGAGCCGACACAATTCGGCTCGACGAGTTTGTTGATCTCCCTGCATTGAAGGACTGGATGGATCCCGAGGAAATGCGAGCCGAGTTGGCTTGGCTCAATGATTCCTCAACAAAAACGGTGGATTTATTAATCGTTCCTTTTGGTTTGCCTTGGTTTCCCAGAAGAGTGGAGTGTTGTACTTGTGGATTCTCTGGAGCTACTTCAACAGTTCCTCCTCCAGATATGAAATACTCATTACGAATGAATTCCTTTAAGTTGGCCACCAAATTATGCTCGAATTCCTCGGCAGTTCCCATGGCATCCTTGTAACCGTATCTCACAACACAACGGAACATTCGGTATTCCTTTGACTCAACTTGTCTGAACAGAAACCGCTCCTCCAACGCCACTCTACTGATTGGAAGTTTCTTGATTGAGACGAAGACCAGAACAGAATGAATGGAAGGAACACTAGAAATAAAATGAGGGAAAATAGGAGGTATGCCTTGAACCAGCTCGGAATACAAGAGACCCATTCCCGGTATCCGGTTTATCCTTGGATCGTCTACCAGTTGTTTCATGAATTCACTCGAAACCTTATTCTTGAGCTCAAAATCGTATCGTTTTTGGTAGATGTAGTGCCATATTCCCATAATTGTCATTAGGACAAGGGAGAAGGCTAGTGGAAGATAGCCTCCTTGAGTGAATTTATACAAGACTGATGAGAAAAATACTGCCTCCACAGCGCCAAAGAAAATACAGAAAAGGAAAACCCACACTATGTTTATCTTCCATATAACAAGCATTATAAGGGTAATCATACTTGTTGTGATCATCATTACAGCAACCACAGCAATTCCTACAAATCCACGAGAATCAAATCTTATTATATCTCTTATAAAGAGTACTAAACCAGTTAATGACTTATTAGCTTTTTTGCGCCTTGAATTATTGAACCTTTGCCCCTTATGTTAAAATCGAGACAATTTGCCCTCTGAATTTCCTAGGACAATTTGTCTCTTCTTCAGTGGGTAAAATGTCTTGAATTGGGAAGTTTAGGAGACTAACTGTTTTGAATTTGGAAATTCAAGGGGCAAAGTATCTTTGATTTGAAGTTTAGGGGACAAATCGTCCTTGATGCAATAGTTCAAAGGGCAAAATAACTAATAAGCCACCAGTTAATATATGAATATAGTTTTGAGTTTTGAGGTGAGATAGAGATCATGCTTAATTACCATATGCATGGCCGATCTTTTCTGTGGTCCTGAAGCCAACGGTGACTATAACACAAGCAATCATGAGCATATAGTTGATGTCCGGTATATAAACTTGACCTTCATACTTAGCTGAGGTATGCACTACCTTAACTCTAGGGAAACACCCAAGAGTTAATGATTGAGAGATAATTGAAAAGGCTCCAGAAATCATTGCTTGGCTAGCAATAATGGCGGCAGCAACAGCTACTACAAACGTTGGCCAATACAATGCATCTATGATATTCGAACAAAAAAAATATTGACTTAGTACAAAAATGATAATTGTTTTCAATCAAAACCAAGCATCCATAGTCGATGCTTCTTCAATTTGAAGAGATTTTTACCTGGAACAGATTTATAGAAAGTGTCCCCAACATCACCAGGAAACTTGGTGAGGTAGGCGGCTTGGCCACTGTACACAATGAGTAAGGCTGGTAAGGCAACACCAGAGAAACTCATCTGCAATTCCATCAAACAATTTTGTTGAAGAACCAAAATAAAGAATCATTTATAAACATATATAAGACCTTCCTAGTTAATTTGAATGTGATCCAATAGTCTCAAACAGATGATCCAAAAGGAAAGCAAATGAATGACATTTGGCAAAGAAATGACACATTATTTCACTGATTCTTTAGGGACTTACTTGAATTGCTCGAACACTGAAGTGACCCAGATCAGCAAACATAGCTTCCGTCCCTATTGTAGTATAATTAGGATTATTACAAAGGAAAAGGAGAGAAAGTAATAATCAAAATGATAGTAAAATTTGATATTGCTTAATCACCTGTAATGCAAAGAACTACACCACCAAGTGAAACCCATGCATCCTTGCCACGTCTTTTAAAGTAATACACTATGTATAAGGGATTAAAAGCACGCAATACACCCCAACCATATGTGAAGAGATTGTACAATCCGATACCGCTGAGGAAGGCAAACCATAAGCAGATGATTGGAGCAAATGAATATCCAACTTTATCAGTTCCGAATCGTTGAACACAAAAAAGTATGATCAGAATTGCCACCGAAATTCCCACTACAGCATCTGAAAATTCAATGTTTTTTCTACATCAATATGTATATTATATCTAGAGTAGAGATAATAGCTTGGCTCAAAATTTGTGCTTGTAGAATTCAATACATATATATATATATATATATATATAATAGTCTACCTTTTCCCAAGGATTTGATGCCACTCACTGCAGAGAGAACTGCAAAAGGAGACAAATATATATAAACTAGTTAAAACACGTGCGCTGCACGTTTATTAATAATTTATATGTCATATATTAAATAAATATATTAAATAAAATATATAATCTTCTTTTAACATTTAATAAAGCAAAAATCAACATTGAGAAATATTTGTTCAAGCTTTCAATTGTTTTACATTCTACTTTTGCTAGGCTATCCCATAATACAATGCACATTGGTAGCATCCTCGAATTTATAATATTTAAATTCATAAATTATACAATTAATTTACTGGATTGCTAAATACCGCCCCCATTCCTAGACAATGGCGGGTCGCGATCCGCACGCGACCCGCTACAATCTAGGTTTTTTTTTTCTGCGTTTTTTTATCTTTTTAAATTTTCTTTTAATTTCTTTTTATCTTTTAATAAGTATTGGTTGGACAATTCATTTAGCTTAAATGGGTATGAATATGTCAATATTAGCAAGAGGATTTTAATCTTTGATTAATGATAAATAGAAAAAAAAATTTCTTTTTTTTTTTAAAAAAAAACATACTTTCAATTCGAAAAAATCTTTGTGCATGAGTTTTGGTGTTGTTTTACTTGAACGATTTTGAATGATTGCGTTTTGAAAGTTTGAAGGTTGAGAGAATTTGAGAGAATTGAAATTTTGAAGTTTGAAGAAAATAAAGTAAAGGGCAAAATAGTTCAAGGGGGGGGGGGGGTGGCTAGTAAAAGGGGGCTGTATTTAGTAATACCCTTAATTTATGATGACTATAATTAATATATATATATATATATATTATAATCGAACAAAAAGTATAAATTTTCTATAAAATTTTTATTTTGGTTATCTGTATTTTAAGTATAAGCTTTGTAATAATAATAATTCAATTATAAAATTTCATTTTTAATATATATGTATCATAACTCATTACTTCATAAATAAATTTATGAGTGTAAAATACTCTAATGTTACAAAAATATCTATAGAGGTTAACACCAACAAAGTCAACATACTTCAATCCCTTTAATAAGATTTTTAATCCCTCTATATTATTATTAATTTGTATTTGACGTAGGTAAATATAAATTTATGAAGTATTATGTACATATATGTTATAACTAAAAAAATTAAAATTTAATAATTATGTTTAGGTATTAAAAAGACCCAATACAAAAAAAAAACAAAAGAATTACAAACAAAATATAGTCTATGGCAATACTTAATAATTTATTTATTTTGTAATTAGATAATCTAATATACAAATAATCGAAGAAAAATAAGAAATAAAATTATATTCTATATATGCGTACTTTTCATTTTCATAAATTTTGATTGATTAATTATCAAAATGTGATCATTTAGTTTACAAATATTTGAAGTAATCAATCTCATTGAACAAACCAACAAAAATAAGTTAAATTTACATTTATGGTTATCTTCAACAATGAAGGAAGGTTATCACTTTTCTTATTTGAATTTACTAAAAAAACTACAGGGCTATCGATTTTTGATTAAAAAGAAAAAAGATGGTTATCAATTTTCTCATCAAATGTTCATTAAAAAGCTATTTTAGGTATCAAAGATTTTTGAATGTTATCAAAAAATTTCAGTAATTAACCTTATATTGTTAATAATTTTAGTAGCCTTTTATCAATAAAATGACACTTGTCAATTTTCTTCTTTTAAGGTTTGCTAAAACAGTTATAAATGTTATAAAAAATGTTATAGTATTATAAGGTAATTTAGTAACCTAACATCTTTAATAAATTTAGTAGCATTTCATCAATTTAATTAGGATTATCAATTTTCATATCTATTATTAGTAAAAAAGTTGTGAAGATTATAAAAGAAGCTATAATCATATCAACAAATTCAGTAACCTTATGTTTTTATTACTTTTAATCATTTTCGTCAACTATAAATGTCACTTACCTTGTAATCGGAAATTACTAAAAAAGTTATAAAAGTTATTAAAATAGCTATAATATTTTCCACAAACTTAATAGCGCTCTTGGATGATTTTAGTAACCTTTTATAAAATATAATAGTAGTAGCATTTAAAACTTATTTGATAGCATTATAGTTATTTTGATAACATTTATTTTTATTTTATATGATTTATAAAATGAAATTTTTCATGTTATATTACAAATTAATATGCTATTTATTATATTTATATTATTTTAACTCTTATATTTTATAAATCATTACCGTATATATATATATATATATATATATATATATATATTAGTATTATGGTTGAATAACTTGAAACTATCTAATAATCATTAAAATTCCGTCTACCAATATATGTGCTACATAATTCCATCTACCAATAAACGTGCTACATAATTCCTTATAAATCTATGGAGTAGTATATTTTTTGTTCTATTGATCTTTCACGAAAATTTTAAACAGCTGTTATTGTTGTCATTTTAATCTCACAACACAATACTTGGTTTCACCATTTTAGTATCCAAAATAAATCTCACAATTCAACTAGACACACTAAGGGGTCGTTTGGCATCGTTTTCGTTATTCTGTTTTTTGTTTTTGTTTCGTTTTCGTTTCGTTTTTGTTACGCTGTCAATCTTTTGAAAACAAAAACATGATTGGATATATACAATTTTGTTGCAAGTTTTTAGATAAAAAACTTAAAAATATTGGTGAAAAAGCATTTCTGTTACTGTTTATCAATGTGTTTCTGTGTTTTGAAAGTGTTTTGGAAAAACATGAAAACACAAAATTCTTGCTTCCACTTTTTTCCAAAACACTGATTCTGTTTCCAAAAGTTTTGAAAACAGAAACAGTCTACCAAACATGTTTTCACTATTTTGTTTCCAAAAACAGAAAATTGGCAACTAGAAAACAGAAAACAAAAACAATGCCAAACGCACCCTAAATTAATGTGTGTAAAAATATTGACTTGAAAATAACATTTTCTTAATTACTAATTCATATAAGTCCTTTCTTTTTTGCGATCGAGAAATTGAATTTATTTACATCTATTGCATTTTATTATTACTTTCATGTTTAATTAGATAACTTTATTTAGAATTAATCCAGTGTTGTTACATAGATAGTATTATTAATCAAATATCAAGTGACATGTTCTTTATTAGATGCATAAAAAAAGACGTTTCCGACCAAGACTTATCGAGTGACATGTTTTTTTATTAGATGCCTAAAAAAAACGTTTTAGGACCGAGGCATGATGCTATCAACAAATTTAACAAACTTAATTATATTTTTAACTGATATCTTACATCTTTAGTAAGTAATTAATACCGATTTTCTTATATAAGTAACCCCAAAAAAAACCTTTAGAAGTTATTAAAAAGGCTACGATGCTATCAATAAAAATTAAGTAACCTTAAATCCTTAGTAACTTAAATAATAAGATAGTTATCAATTCTTTTACCTAAAATTACTAAAAAACTTGTATTGGTTATCCAAATTCCAAAAAGGTATTTTACAGTCTACTATATTTAATAACCTTACATTATTAGTAATATTGGTCGCTGATTAATTTTCTTATCTAAGATTACTTAATTTAAAGGTTATAAAAGTTATGAAAACATTATAGTACTATCTAGATTCAAATAATCTTACATCCTTATTAATTTTAGTAACTTTTTATGATCAATAATGAAAGTTACCAATTTAATTACTTGAGTAATCTATTAAAAAAAGCTATAAAAGTTTTTAAAATTGTATTTATTAATCCTTACATTCTTAATAACATTAGTAAATTTTCATCAATGATGAAGATTTACCATTTTTTTCCTCAAAAGTTACCGAAAAAACTATAATAATCATAAAAAATGTATTGTACTATCAACTAATTTAATGACCTTACACTATAAAGATATGTACAGTACTGATTTTCTTATCTAAGATTAATTACTTAAGAGGTTATGGAAAATATTATAGTACTATCTAGATTGAAAGAACCTTACATCCTTATTAATTTTAGTAACCTTTTATCATCAATAAAGTGTTACAAATTTCATTACTTAAATTTACTAAAAATGCTATAAAAGTTATTAAAATTGTATTTACCAATCCTTATTTTTTTAATAACATTACTAATCTTTCATCAACGGTGAATATTTACCATTTTTTTTCTCAAAAGTTACTGAAAAACCTATAATGATCACAAAAAAGGTATAGTACTATCCACTAATTCAATAACCTTACATCTTTTGTGATTTTTGTTATCATATTTCTTATTACCTTTTTTGTAATTTTGATTATTATATTTCTCCAAAATCTCACAATTCAACCAAACATACCCGGACCTGTAAGTCAAATTTCCATATAAGGTTATAACTTTATAACTAAACTTAATGCAACATAAGGAAGTATAAAATTAGGTGTACAAAATTGGTTTTTTTTTGTGTGATAGAGAACTAATTTATATACTATATATGCGTATCTTTGGCAAGTTGAAGTAAAATTAAAATTGATATCTCGCTATAATTCTACCAAATTAATGAATGATCAATGTGATTTAAATAATATAGCAAAAGGTAATGATCTTATTTAAGGTTCCTAAAAAAAAAACTATAATGATCATTTAGAAAGGCATTATACTACTTTAAACTAATTTTTTTTAGATAACTTTCAACTAATTTAATAACCTTACATTCTTAGCAATTTTGGTTATCAAATTTCTCATTTATGCTTACTAATTAGAAAGCTAAACTATAGTATTATATCAAGAAATGTAGCAACCTTACATGCTTAATAACTTTATGAATGGTGAATGTTATTAATTTCTTAAGTCTAAGATTACTAACAAAGTTGTAGTAAATAAGATACAACACATTATTATTATTATATATAACTATAACAAAAAAAGTAGTTGAACATTAGTGGTTGATTTATTAAATTAAATTAGATCAATGTCAAACAAAATTTCAAAATTATAAAAGATATTAAAGATCCGATTTATTTATCAATGGTGAATGTTATTAATTTTTAAGTATAAGATTACTAACAAAGTTGTAGTGAATAAGATACAACACATTACTATTATATATATAGAACTATACCAAAAAAAATTAGTTGAACATTAGTGGTTGATTTATTAAATTAAATTAGATCAATGTCAAACAAAATTTCAAAATTATAAATTAAAAATATTAAGATCCGATTTATTTATTATTAAGTAAACAATATTTCTTTTTTTTTGGCCAACAAAACAATATTTCTTTTTAGTCAATAC
>AWUE01019569.1:0-10381 GCA_001974825.2 Corchorus olitorius | reverse complement strand
ATTTAATTAATGTAAGTATTTTAGTTATTATTTATATTACATAGGCATTAAAAATTAATTGAAATTTTATCTCAAAAAATATTAATTGAAATAAGGGTGCGGTAAAAGAAATTATAAATTTTAATATAATAATATATTTAATTTAATTGATAAATGAAATTACATATTGAACCTTAAAAGTTTAATTTGATAATTACATGTTTACCCTTTGAATGAATACTAAACTTTTAAAATTAAAAAGGTTATTTAAGATATTTCAGGTCAATGATTTTGAAATTTAGACTTATATAATATATAGATATAGATATAGATATATAGTATATAGATATAGATATATTATGCAACAATGTCCTCATTTGATGGTCAGTTGGTCACAAAGGACTAATTAAGGAGAATTATATATAGTAACCTGAGATGGATGGAGTCAAAACCCCATCTCCTATAACCATTGAAGTCCCCAAGATGGTGAGCGTGAAAAGAAAAAGTTTAGCAAGTTTACTACTCTCTATCTTTCCTCTTATCTTGTAAGCTCGCCTCAACTGGCTCGATGGAGTGTCCAATTGGTAGTTAGACAACTCTCTATCCTCCGGCTGTTGATTTGGTATTAAACTCGCCTTCACATGTCTGCATAATAGAGAATAGAGTGCAAATGTTCCACCTGCGCAATCAAATCACACAAACAAATTAAGCCATTTTCACATCGTTAGTTGTATTAAAGTGTGGGACACAAATATATATGGGGCAATGATTTCTAAGATGTATGCATTTGACCAAATTAGGTAGGTAGTATGAATAAAAATACTATGCCCATCTTTGTGGCACATCCACCAAATTATGACACGTGTTTTGTTCGGTTTTTATTACTGTTCTCTGTTTGCGTTTGATTAATTACCTTCACCATTGTCATTAGCTCTCAAAACGAGGAAAGCATACTTGAAAAAAGGAATGAGAATAATGGAGTAGATGATGAGAGAGAGAACTCCAATAAGGTTGTCTGGGTGGCCAATGCCATCAGTGAAAGTGCTGGCGTACACATAAAGTGGAGAAGTTCCAATATCTCCATACACAATCCCAATGCTCTGGAATGCTAAACTCAGAGTAGTCGTCCAATCCAACTTTTGAAAACAATATTATAAGCGTTAACGAAGAACAAAAAAAAAAAAAACAAGGCTAAAACAATGAAGAGATGAGAGACGAAGACCTTGGCCTTATTGGTGGTCTTGGTTGAAGAAAAAGAAAGTCTACCAGCCTCCAAATTGAGAGAATCAACACGGCGCGGTTTTGCCCATGAGAACTTCCTATCTTTCAGTTTGTTTTTGTTACTTTCAGCTTCTGCCGTTGCTGAAATCTCTATCTCCTCAACTTTTTCCACACTCTCTGCCATGTCTGCCATGTTTCCTTTCAATTTTGTTGCCCAGCTCTACTACTATTGGGATTCTATTTATAAGCACTAAAAGTCAAATGCCCTCATATCATATGCAAGCTTATTATTATTCCTTGAAAAAAAAAATAGTACTCAAATTGTACTGTGAGAAGAAAAAACAAAATGGTTGTAATATTCAAATTGCGAATTACTCTGTTTGCACGCGTTTTTGCCCCTCTGACGGTGACACGTTCTCAATTCTCTACTTTTAAACAGAGCTATCAACCGAGAAACTTTAATTATTGTATAAATAAGAATTTAAACACTCCAATAATTAGATATAAATAAATACTACTCCAACAAAAGTAACTAAACGAGGCCAAAACTACTTCCGGCTACATACAAAAGTGCCACAACAAAACATCGATCCTGCAAGTAAAAACATCCATCCAGGGCAATGCTAGGGGCAATCTCTTGATGAAAATCGTCTATCGTATGAGTCGGTTTGTCTTTTAACTTAACTTTGTTAGATTGAGGATTGTCAACCTTGTAGACTAAAAAAATATGAACATGGTGAAATTTTGCTAATTTATACCCAAGGTGAAATGGCCTAATTAAGGTGATTTTCGAATTATTTACTCTTTCATGAAAACTTTTTTTTGGTCCAAAAAGACAATAAAAAAAAGGGTGACATATGTGCTATTGGAAAAGTTATTAGGTAGAACTGACACACCACATCAACAATGAGACCAATCATTAATAAGGTGACAATTCAAAATTTCTAAAATCATATCCCATCTTAATTTTTGGGACTTGCCTTTGTTTATTTTGAAAGGCGGCTAAACCTTGAACAAAAATTGTGCTAAGGAGTTGACTTGATTTGACACAATTCTAATGATTGCTCTCATAACTAACGTGGTAGGATGGTCACATCTAATAATTTATCATGCCAAAAAGTCGTCGAAACGCTCGTGTCATAAAATAATTTCTACATTTTTTTACTGGTGGTAAAATCTCATTACAATCAGAATAAATCTCTATGTGCCCAAACATCTAGATGAGCCCAAGACCTCACATTCTTTTTTTATATATAAAGGAAGAAACAAAATTACATCATATGACTCTTGGGCAAACTAAACCCATGGCATCAGTTGAGAGAACTGAGGTAAGTCCAGGCGGTGAAGTATCGAAGACATGAAGTCCCAGATGCAGATTATCAAAATGAGTTGCCAACCAATCAGCACACATGTTTGCCTCTCTATAAATATGTTTTATCCTGCAAGACCAATCTCGATTCAGTAGCTCATTAATAGCATCGAGTAATCGATGATGAGGGCCATAATCTGAAGTAACACCCTTGATCTTAGTAATTGCAAGAAGAGAATCCGATTCCAGCTCAACATTACGAAAACCCTTCTCCCAGCACAAATAAAGACCATGATAAATTGCCCATAGTTCCTCCACCAAACTGGAAGAAATCCCTACTCTGAAAGTGAAACCACAAATCGAATTTGCATCCATATCACGGATTAAATCACCTGCAACAGAAAGACCAGGATTGCCTCTTGCGCTACCATCCACATTGATCTTGACAAAAGGCGAAATAGGCCTTTGCCATGACACTAATATCTCGTGCTTCAGCTTCAAATTAAAACACCGTAATACATCACAAGCTTCTTTGGCCCTAGATAAAATATGTTGGTCACTATTTAAAGGCCAAGTAAAATCGTCATCATGCAATGCGCAATTCCGCCAATACCATATAAACCAAATTCCATACAGAAAAATAGTTCCCCAATCTATGTCAATGAGCCGATGCTGACTAGAGCAATTAAGGAGTAGCCAATTCTTTTCATCAAGAGAAAATAGTTTCCCATTTACCAGTGCACGATTTAAAGATAACCAAATCCCTTTAGATATAGGACAATCCCGTAGAGCATGTATTAAAGTCTCATCCGTGAGTGAACAACGAAAACAAACAGTGTGAGAAGCAACATGTCTCCGATGCAGAAAGGAAGCTGTAGGAAGTGAACTATGCAGAGCTCTCCATAAAAAGACTTTAATTTTACTAGGACAAGAGAGTGACCATACCTTATGCCAAGGCAAACTAGGAGAAGGATGTCGAAATAGTTGGATCTTTTAAGCTGAACTAGTGGAAAAAGAGCCATCACCCTCAGGTTTCCAGCACCATGAATCTTCTCTTTCATCACTAGTATTAATCCAAATAGCCGAAATTTTGAGCACAATGTCAGAAGGGAGAACCTCGGATAGAGCATCCCAATTCCATCCTCCAAATTCATCGCAATAAGAAGCAACAAGAAGCTCCGCCTCAGCATTAGAGATAGGTCATGTAGCATGTTATATCAAGGGGCTTTCCCGCATCCAGTTGTCCAACCAAAATTGAGTAGAATGGCCATTACTAATATTTATTCCCAAGCCTTTTAACAACACATCTCTACCCTTCAATATGCTTCGCCATGTGAATGAGGCAGTGGGTTTACTAGGAACAGACAAAAAATCCTCCTTTCGTAAATACTTTTGTCTAATAATATCAACTCAAAGGCAGTCCTTATCAGTAATGATTTGCCAACCCAATTTAGCCAAGAAAGCTAAATTAGCCTTCCTCACATCTCTCACACCCAAACCACCCTGCTCTTTGGGCAAACAAATATTCTCCCAGGCAACGACATGAAACTTTCAATTTCCCACATCCTCTCCCCATACAAACCGTCTCATCAGCTTCTCAAACTCATTTACAGTGTGATCAGGGAGATCAGTTGTATGCATCAAATAAGATGGTAGCGCACTTACTACTGACTGGATCAAAGTGATACGTCCAGCCATGGAGAGAAATTGATTACCCCAAGATAAGAGGCGAGATTGAGCCCTACTAACAAGTGCACTATAGGTAGCTTTAGTTACTCTTCCTTGAATCATCGGAGCACCAAGATACTTGCCAAAATCATCTGTCAAAGGAATGCCATAGTAGCTGCTCAAATCCATAGCTCTACTATGCTCAATATTCGAAGAAACCAGAATTTTTGATTTGGCCAAGCTAATTTTTTCACCCGAAGCCTCACAAAAAGAATTTAAAACACCCATCATCACATCAAGCTGTTCTGTAAACGCCTCCCCAAAAAGAACCATGTCATCTGCAAAACAAACAGATGATAGAAAAGGGCCCTTACTTGTAATTGGCAAAGATTTCCATCGAGCTTGTTTCACTTCCTCATCAATTAAATGACCAAGCTTCTCCAAACATAATACAAATAGATACGGAGAGAGGAGATCCCCTTGTCTTATGCCTCTGGATGGTGAAAAGAAAGGCAACTGTTCACGATTCCATATGATGGATAATTGGTTAGAGGTAACAATATTCATGATCAAATTGACCCAGGATGGAGGAAAATCAATCTCCTCCAAAACCTCCCTTAGGAAAGGCCATCTAATTCTGTCATATGCCTTCTCTAAATCAATTTTAATAGCCACAACTCCCTTCTTCCTCTTCATGTTTCGTAAAGTATGCAATGCCTCCTGGACTATAATGATGTTATCCGAAGTATTGCGCCCTGGTACAAAGCTAGATTGATTCTTTCTGACTAATCGCTGCAGCAAAGGCCGAATCCTGTCCACCATAAGTTTCGTTACCACTTTCAAAGGAACAGTGCAGAGATTGATAGGACGGAATTGCGAGATCTTTTCAGGGCTTTTTAATTTTCGGTATCAAAACAATGAGGGTTCGGTTAAGTTGATCATCAATTTCACCATTGCTAAGAGTAGACTTAACCAAACTAACCAACTTATCACCTGATATATTCCATGTTTTCTGAAAGAAACCTCCAGGGAATCCATCGATACCAGGGCTTTTATTAGGATTCATCCCAAAGAGAGCTGCTTTAACCTCCTCCACCGTGACTTCCTCTTCCAAACTTAATTTCTCATTATGAGTCAACTTCCAATCCTCACAAAGTGACGGCAAACTGATCCTTGAATCAACATCATTTTAAGAATACAATTCACAAAAGTAGTTGACAACTATTTGCTTGAGAGTTTCAAGATCAGAACACCAAGACCCATCATCTAATTTTAAAGTAGTGACAACTTTCCTGTTATTGGCTTTCTTAATAGCAGCATGAAAGAATTTTGAGTTACAATCTCCAAATTTAATCCAATCCATCCTACTCTTCTGCTTCAACAAAGTTTCTTCCTGAAAGAGATCAAATTATACTCCTCTATAAGCACAACTTCAAGCTGCAACAAATAATCATTCGGGCCCAAGTCTAGAGTTTTTTGGATGCCATTTAGACGAGATGAAACTCGCCTCTTTCGTTTGTAGATGTCACCAAAACAAGCCATGCTCCAAATCTTTAAATCTTGTGCTAGTGTATGAAGAGAATTAATCAATGAAGTGTTTGTAGTGGATAGACTTTCCTTTACACAGTCAAGAAAACTATCATGTGTCATCCAAGCATTTTCAAAACGAAATGGAATTGGCGAATTAACAGGCTTACCATCCGAACACTTCAAACATATAGGATGATGATCAGAACTTGTGCGAGGAAGAACAGTTACCGAAAAAATTCTTGACCAAATCAAGCCAAACATCATTTGCCACTGCCCTATCCAGTCTTAACTTAGTAAAATTCGAGCCGTCTCTCTTGTTCCACCAAGTAAATCTCGGACCAGAGGCATCCAGATCAACTAGATTACAATCTCTGAAACAATTCAATATCCTTCGGCAGTTACTTAGATTAACACCCCTTCTACTATGCTTCTCATCAGTCGAAATAACCTGCTTAAAATATCCCATGAACAGCCAAGGAAGGTGATGTAAGTGACCTGCTTCACTCAAAGAATGCCACAAACCGTTCCGCTCAGCTGCATCCGGACTACCATACACTGCTGTTAAAAGCCAATCAAAATTATCAGGACTCGAAACCAAAGCATGAATAAATTGATCAGAATAAGCTATAACTTCAATCTGGATTAGAAACCAAAGTAAAGAATTCCACAAGAGGCAAATGCCACCAGAAAAACCTTCCGCTTCAACTCTAAAGAAATTAGAAAATCCAAGTTGCCTGCGAACCTTATCAGCCTTTTCCCCCGAAATCCGAGGTTCCAAAATGATTAATGCATGCAGGTGATGCAAAGAAATTAAATTCTTAATATTACGAAGGCTACGTCGAGAAGTAGCGCCTCGCACATTCCAACTAATAATGTTAAATAACATAATAAAGAAGGGAAGAAAGTAACAACTCAAGAGGAATCCATGGCCTTGCCCTCATCCTCTAAGCCCTGTGAAGCTAATTCAACATTCATAAAATCCTCCATCAAAGAAGTATCTTTTTCTCTCGCAGCACCATTTACCCCAATACCGACCATGTCATCATCCTGGTCAAGATTGATACACGGATTAAGTTGGGATTGGGTCGGTTCCACTATAGTCGGTGTAGACATCTCATCAATCACAATCGGCTCCAAATTCTGCTTCTTCATTGGATTAGCCATGACATGTTTAGGGGCTAAAGTTTTGTTCGAGTTGTGCACATCAGGACTAGTATTAGCACTATCTGAAACAACAACTTTCGGCCCATGCTTTATTTTAGCATTAGCTAAAAAAGAACCACCCGTACCCCCTTTATTAGCTAATTGAGCAATGTTTTGAAGACTCTTTTGAAGCTGTTTTTTGTTATCTCCTTTCACCCTCATATCATTACCGGTCTTATTGGCAGCTATCATCACATTTGTTTCAACCGTGTTCGGTACAACCTCATCCGAATCTTGAGAATCATCCATGTTATCCAAAACAGCAAAACGAGAAGCTGCCTGGGAAGTAGTGGGAACATTCTGTTTATCCTTATCATTTGTTTGTCTATTAGCCGGTGCTTTCCTTGGAGGTTTTTTCACCATCATCCAAGGACCAAATCCAGAATTCTTCTCTCCCTCTTTTACAGCCAATTGAATGTGGGAAGATTGAACAATTACATTTGCTTCGGACGCTGCCTCTTCCTCATGTTGTTTAGCCTTGCATCCATCGGTATCATGGCCAAACCGACCACAAGAAAAACACATCATCTGCAAATTTTCATACTCCACTCGCTGCCACCTACCACCAATGTAGATATAAGGAACTAATGGTTTAGAGAGGTCAATCTCGACACTTAACCTTGCAAACTTTCCTCGAGAAGCTTCCATGGTAGTCTTATCCACATTCACAAATCTCCCTATTTTCTCAGCCATCTTCCTCAGAATTTCCTGATCATAGAATTCAATCGGCATTGAGGGGAATCGAATCCATGCTGCAACCTTGTCAATTGTAGCCTCATGAGAACGAAAGTATGGAGACCACCGTCGAATCGCCAGGTAATGATAAGCAATCAACCATGGGCCACCATTGAAGACAAACTCATAGTCTCTTGTTTGAGAAAACCGTACACAGTAAAAACCATGATCAAGATCAATAACTTTGTATGAGCCTTTCAGCGACCATAAAGTCTTGAGCCTATTGCAATGATAAGTATAGTTTATCGTTTTTCCAAGCAGCTTGATGATCACCGACTTCTTCCAAGGCTGCCTGATACGCATCTTGTCCTCTTTGGATAACCAGATACAAGGGCCATCAACGTTATCTTCAACAGCATCATCATCCGAATCATAGTCCGATTCCGAGATCTCTCCTTCCTCCATTAGATCATCCTCAACCTCCTCCAACCCAGCATTGATCAGTTTATCTCGATAAGAAAGTCCTGTTTTATTAGGTTTAGAGATCCCCATGAGTGGGGGAAAATCTTCACCCGTAGCTTCTTGTTCCAATGAGGATCGACCCCTTTTGACTCCACTCCTTTCTCCTTTCGACGGCGGATCACCCACCACATCTTCCTCCATAGCGTCGCTGCAGGAAATCCTAGGTAGGGTTTTCTTTTCTTTTCTCTGCAGAATCCGCAAACTTACGAAATCTTTCAAGACCTCACATTCTGCTAGACTTGAACCTAAGACCTCACAGTTCAGGGACAATACATTCACCAATTAAACTAACAACTCTAGTGCAACATCTAGCAATTCATAAAATAAGGTTCTACCTTATGCTGAAATTAGACTTTAGCTTATAAACAAAAATCTTTAATTAATAACTCAGTTCATGACCGTTTTGCCTCACAACCAACGTAATTAGTTTAAGATCAGCAACTACTTTGTTTTTTTTTTTTCAAAAAAAAATTAATACGTTAAATATGATGATAATAGAGAATTTAGATCCAATGGTTAATTTGGATTGGGTGGATGCTTTATAGACATTGGTAAGTTTTCATTTTATTATATTTATATAAATAAAAGTTAATTAATTTCAACCAAAAACGTTATATTTTCCCAAAAAAAAAGAAAAAAAAAAGAAAAATTGTGGCTGTATTAAATATTCTTTCATAATCTACATTATATATATATATATATTATATATATACTAAATATAATTCTTCAGGTTTTTTTATTCCAGTTACGAAGGGGATGTGAGAAAACGTTAAATAAAAACAGAGAATCATTTTTTTTTGAGATAAGAATCATTTTCATTTTTTGAAGAGATTGGGATTACAGATGCACAGAATACCCGTACACCGCTACATGATTAGCAACATTATTAAAACGCTAATCTATGAGCCAACAAACCCCTTCCCCAACAAACAAACCCAGTGAAATCTCATTACAATTCAAATAAATCTCTATGCCCAAACATCTAAATGAGAATTCAACCCAAACTAGAAACTATACCATAAATAAACTACCTACCTACCAAATAAACAAACAAATTACAAACAAACTCACATTCCGTGAGAGTTGAGCCCAAGACCTCATGGTCTGGGTAGGCTGGAACTAAGAGTCCAGTACTTTACCACCAGGCCAAATGCCTGATGGCAGAGAATCATTAATTCAGTAAAATTCTTTTTTTGTTCTAATTTACCCAAGTAGATAGTATGGGAAAAATAATTACACAACCAATAAAAATTGTATAAATATAATCAGCAGTCAGCAGGAGAATAGTCAAATGCTGAACATACAGCAATGCCAAATGCTGAGCATAGAGCAGTTTGGGGACATAAGATATAATATTCTACTCTATCTGAAAAATTAACACGGTGTTCGATCGAGTGGTAAGTGGCTCGTTCTAGTTTAAGTGGGTCTTAGGTTCGATTGTGTTGGAACTCAACCACTAAATTCAGGTGTGCGACGCAAATCGAATCCAGATTAATTAGAACAAAATTCTGAAGGAAAAAAAAAGTCATTGTTTTATCCCTAAACCTTGCTAATATACCTCTATTTATCTATTTTTTTTAAAGTCAAATGTACAATTTTCCGGCCAATCTATAGCTCATTGTTAGAAAAACTAGTACGTAATACTTTTTTGAGGTAGTTAGAAAAATTAATACTAAATTATTATTATTATTATTATTATTATTATTATTATTATTATTATTATTATTATTATTTTTCGTAATTTATATTGGTCCTATGTTGTACCTTTAGGATGGGAAAAGGTGATGATCAGAGAGGGCCCATTAAATAATGTTTGTTAATTTGTGGGCGGTACTCATATAAAGACAAAACAAGAGGAGAAATGGAAGACCAATGGAAAAAGTCATACTTAGACACTTAGTGACATGTAAATAAATTCTACTGACAAAATCATTATATTATATATATATCCTGCATTATTATTGCAATAATTCAAAGAATATGCTATTACCCAAAAAAAAAAATTCAAAGAATATATTATGCTAATTGTTTATACCACCCTAATTTACAATTAGGAATAGACTTGTAAAAGTGGTCAGACCTAATAGATTAAGGGTTGAGATTCAATCTTAAATTTCATTAGACTTTGACTATTTGGTTAGAAAAATGCTTTTTTGCCTTAAACCTGAACCCAATTTCAACCCAAAGATAATTTTAAGCCCACATAATTAAGTAATTAATATTTACTTGATTAATTAAATTGGAGGAAAGTCACACGGCCACATAGTGGTCATG
>AWUE01019566.1:0-49848 GCA_001974825.2 Corchorus olitorius | reverse complement strand
TTATCTTCAAATGGTCTTCAAACACGAACTTCGGATCTCCAAATCTATGCTCAAAATTGCTTTGCTAAAATCTGTGTAAAAAGTCATCAAAATAGCTCCAAAAGAGGTGAAAAATAACAATTTCTCAATTTCACATCACTTAAGAACTTAAAACACAATTATCATCAAAATAGCATATAATTAAGCATAAATAGATCCAAAAACATAATAAAATAGGCATAAAAATAGGGTTGTTTTTGGCTCTATCATATTCCCCCACACTTGAACTTTGCTAGTCCCTTAGCAAATCAATGTATAAGTTAATTAAAAATCAATTTTTCTAAAGATCAATTTGAACTCGCACACTCATCAAAGAATCAATTCAATCATGAAATCAAAATAACAACGAATAATAATAATACTAAATTCAAAAATCAAGACATAACAAGTATCATCATTCTTAAGTAGCCATAATCAAAGTAGTGTTAATCACTTACTATTTTTCACTTTCTATAACTACTTCTTTCTATAGGCTTATGTTTTCCTCTCTTTCTCCATTACTCAAAAGATTGTAGTGCCATAGATATACATCAAGGGTCATTATGGGTTATAATAGATTTTTAAGGGTAATTGTTTTTAGAAAATTGAGGTTACTAACCTCGAAGTGTTCATGATTTAGGGGTTACTAACTCCCTTTTGAGGCTACTAGCACTCTAGAAGGTACTCCTTTTATTTTTTCAGAGGGACAATATTTCTGCAATTCCATGCCTTCTTATCCTCTTTCCAAGGGTTACTAACTCCTTTTGTTTAAGAAAAGAGTGACAACAATGGATTTTTTTTTTAGTATGCAGAAATACCTCCTCTCCTCTTGTCATGAGAGCTACTTCTTTTTGAAAACTAATTTTTTTTAATTACCCTTTTTATAAGTAGTCCCCCANACTTATTCTTGACATATACCAATAACATACTTTCTCAATCATAACTTCAATCAAGATTGAACACAAGTTCTAGAAATAGATAATCATAGAAGCAATTAATAAATAAGATCATATCACAAACTTCAATTATACCTAATTCTAAGAAATCAAATAACATGCTATAACTCAATCAATAAATCAAACATTATTAAAATTCTAAGCATTCATCAATCATAATCAAATCAATTAATCAATTTATGCATGAAAAATTCAAAATTCTCAAAACTTTTTTTTTAAATTCGAAAATCAATTTTTTTTAAATAATAAAAAAAATGGGGAATAATCAATCCAAAAACAAACAATTTTCTATCCTAAGTTCTCATGCAAATAAATAACATATGACTCAATTATTCAAGCAATAAACCTAAACCTATCAAGTAATCACCCCCCCCCCCACACTTAAAATTCACATTGTCCTCAATGTAAAAGTAAACAATTCATGCTATAATATCTTACCAAAAATAAAGAGTTAAGGTTCAAGAAAACATACCTGATGGCTTGATGAAGATTACTCAGACATAAAGGCAATAGAAAATTAAAGTGATAGAAAAATAAATTGGATAGATAGTTTATTAATGAAACTTGAAAAATAAAAACATAAGATAAAGGAAAATTAAAGCATAAACTAGATAACTAATCCTAAGATGCATAAAAATAAATCTTAAATCTAAAAACAAGAAATTTAAATCTAAACCTAAATTGGTTTTATTCAGAGCCTTCTTCAATAAATTGAAGAGGTCATCCAAATTTCCAATTATATTATTAAAATCATCTCTTAAGCTAGTAATCTGATCACTAATCTCATTGCATCGAACAAGGAAAGGATGAAGCTCTTCCTTAGCCTCATTTTTCTTGGTTAACCTCTTCTTCCTCTTTATCACAAGAAGCATCACTTGACTCAGAATCAGAAGCAATAATCAGAATTTTGTCTTCACCTTGACCATCTATCGGATCCTTGATTTCCTTTAATGGCGATGGAGCCTTGAATTCTTCCACAGTAAAGACAGTTTCAATCGGCCTATTTGATGAAGAGGCATAATTTGGATCATGAGTTCTTTGAGGAAAGGGTGCACATTGCATAGGAGGTCTATATGGTGGCCTATAGGGCTTAGTTTGGTATCCTCCCATCCGGGGCATGGAAAGGGGCCTATTCCAAGGTGCAACTTGTGGTCTTATCCTTCCATTAAAATTCCTTGGTCCTTGGGGATGGTGAAATCGATTCTCATAAGGATGAAACTGATTTCTGAACTCATGCTCAGCTCTAGCCTTTGATCTCATAACAGCTTCTTGAGACTTGTTAGCTTTTTCCAAAAGAAATTGATAAATTTTTCTAGCTTTGAATCCGGGCTTGGTAGCAATGTCTTCTTCAGGCAGAGAGGCAATCATGTCCAAAAGTTCATGGCAATCTTGGCGCAGAAAACTTCCTTGAAATTTCTCTCCAAAATACGCGCTCCGAAAATTCTTGAATTGAACTTCAAAATCCATGGTGGTGAGCATCACCGACATCTTCAGAAGGGCTAGGAAAAATCAAAATTTCCTTGTCGACGTTGAGGGGTGTCGACTTTCGGCAATTTTCCTCCAACAATTTTCTTCTTGTTGATGAAGAGTACCGTCGGTTTGCTTGCAAATTTGTCGACAATTTTCCTCCAAAAAATTGTCGACTTATCGACTTGCTTAAGTCGATAAGCTTCTTCCAAAAATTCTTCTTTTGTCGACTTGGTATAGTCGACTATTCTCTTGCTCAAACCGAAAATTTTTCTCTCCAATATTGCTTCTTGTTTTGGTGAATAAAAGAGGAGGTAGAGGTGCCTTTATATAGTGATCAAATCCTATTCTTAAGAGATTTTAAATAGAGTAAAAAGTAAGAATCATACCTGGATTAGGAGTCCATTACCTAATTGGAAAAGATGGTAATCATCCAAATTGATTAGGAGTCAAAATCCTAATTGGAAGAGGAGTGCATGAGAGTAGGAAAGTGCCCTAACTAAAGCAGATAGGGCAAGTAGGGGTCGAACCCACAGAGAAATAGGTTATTAATCTTTTTCCTAAAACAATTAAACAAATTAAATAGAATTTTGACAGTGAAATTAAACCTAATCAAACTAGTAATTAAAATCAATCAAGAAAATAATCAAGAAAATTTAAAGAAAACAATTAACAAGAAAGCAGTGAATAATTAAGAAAACAATTGATAAAAACCTCCAACATAGAATTAATATCCCTCTTGACAATTATAACATGGATCATTGATATTTAATAATTATGAAAACAAAGAATAGTTTGTCGGAATTAAATCCTAAATCACCTTAATTAGGTAAGATTACTCGCAAGAGCTTAAATTACCCCTTTTTCCTCCTAACTAATCAATTAGCCGCAAAGCCTTAAAGATTTGTTAGGGATCAAAGCATTAAGAACTAGTAATTTATACAAGCACAAAGAGCAATTTCTCACTCAAAGTTCCTTATCTCCCTTGGAAGGGACTTCCGTCCTCCCCCAATTACTACAAACAACCAAGCCTGAACGTCAATCCGCGACTTGGTCTAGCTAATGCTAACTTAATTTATCATGAAAGTGCCGGCTCAATCAATCAAAACAAGCAACATAGAATTAAAACAGAGATCAAAAGAATACTCTAACAATTATCATATATAAGCACAAAATCTCACCAATATATATGTCAAGAGATCAATTAAATTCTACATTGGAGTTAAGAAAATGATTACTCACTCATAAATTGAGTGAGCATCCAAAGAATAAGAAGAAAAACTTATCTTATGGATGAGAAGAGAAGGGGGGCGGCGCCATAGAGGCTTTTGTCCTCCAAAACTTCAACAATTCTACAGAATAATTTCTAGATCTACTTGTGTGTGTATTGTGTTGAAAACCTAGACCTAAGGTGCCTATTTATAGTGGAAATAGCCCTAGAAATTCCAATCCTAACTTGGAAAGGAGTATAGGACGGTTTAAGGGTCTAACTTGGACTCCAAGTTGAATTAAAAGTCTTTCTAGAGTAGAATCCAAGTCAAAATAGGATCCTGAATTTTTGCTGAATTCGTGCAGTGACTTCGACGGTATTTTTGGGCTTGAAGATGGCAGAACTGGGTCTTGGACTTCAAAAGAAAGTTGTAGATCTCGGAGTCCGCTTTCCAATGAGTACTCATGGGCTTCAAACGGAGGTTTGAGCAGAAAGTTATGAATTTTCTACCAAAACTGCTCCTGAATCCTAATCCTGTTAGGACTAGAATCGGGAATCTACGGGATTTTGATATTTCCTTGGATTTAGGAGTCATTAATTGAGATTTTAATTCCAATTAATATTTTATATGGGCTGAGTATTTTCCCACATAAATTATCCATAAATACCAAAGCTTGAGAATTTATTCATGGCTTGTCTTCAATTAAAGCTCCAATTCTTCAATTCTTCAATTCTTCCTCTTGAAATAAATCTTTAATGGTCTTCAAGTCTCCAATTTATCTTCAAATGGTCTTCAAACACGAACTTCGAATCTCCAAATCTATGCTCAAAATTGCTTTGCTAAAATCTGTGTAAAAAGTTATCAAAATAGCTCCAAAAGAGGTGAAAAATAACAATTTCTCAATTTCACATCACTCAAGAACTTAAAACACAATTATCATCAAAATAGCATATAATTAAGCATAAATAGATCCAAAAACATAATAAAATAGGCATAAAAATAGGGTTGTTTTTGGCTCAATCATAGCTCCTGCTGAGAAGGCTCCAACATTGGCAAGAAAGTCTGGATATGCCTTCATGATCATGTCGGCAATGGGTTTCAAGTGAGAAAACACAACAAAAGGAGTGTTCTCCACTTGAACCATGATGCCACCCTTGCTCATATAGTCAAAGAAGTAAGAACTTGGGCGAGAAGCTTTGCCCACCAAGTCATTCAGCAAGGTCCGATAAGGAATCCTCCCACTTCCTTCATTTTGTCCTGCTGCACTACTAGTACCAGCTTCATCAACAGCCTTGGCATTTCCTGCGAATAACCAATGGTAAAGGTTTCAGAAACCACATCAACAAAAAGAGGGAAAGATGAGAACACAGAAAGAAGTGGGGAGAAGCTCACCGCCATCAGCGATGTCAGTCATCTGAGTGCTTTCAATGGAGGGCATTTTAACTGTCTGCTCGGATGGGGTAATCTCTTCCTCCACACCAGTACCAGAACTAGGGCCAGCATCGAAGGGCTTGGGAACGCTCTGCCTCACTATCTCGGCATCCTCCATAGCGAGATCCAAGGGCTCATAATCTTCATCGGAGTCCCCCTCTTCACCAGCGCCTTCGTCTGAACTTTCATCTAGCTCGTCAAGGTCATCGACCTCCTCATAACCCTCTGAGCCGGCATCAGAATCGGCATCCATATCTCCCTCTTCCTCAAGCAGGACAACCTCAGGTTCCTCTACCACTTTCCCTTTCATCTTCCTATCTGCAAATTGGCGAAAAGGAGAAATGGGTGAGTCGAAATTTCTGAAGCCTTGGAGACCCATCTCGCTTATGAATGGAGTCTAAGGGAGGAAATAAGCTCACCTAGGCCTTTCAAAGAAGGATCGTCCATGCTTTTATCGGCCTCGCTAGCAGCTTGGTTCCAACCAAAGTCTAAAGACGAATAAACAAGGGGGAAATAGGTATTTCTTTTCTACTCAAATAGTATAAGAAAGAGAGAAAAGAAAGGAAGACAAACCTGCCCCGATCAAACCAGCACTTCTAGCGGGCACATTTTCCTGCGGAGGTACAAAAGATCTTCACAAGCTAGTCCCAGCAGGAAGAAGAAAAAAAAACAACGACTGGAGCTATGGTCAGAGGAGTACCTTAATCACAATAGCTGATGATTCTTGAGCCTTCTTATTCTTGGACCGGGTGTCATAAAACTTGGTTACCACTAGCTTAGAGGGAACGACAGGGGGCTTAGCAAATAGGGCTTCAACAAGAGCCGTGGCAGCAGCCGAAGCTTCTTCAGTAAGGCTTGCCAAGGTCTTGTACTTTTTCATAGAAGAGTCGGAATCTGCAGTTCCCTTCCTCTTTGTTCCCACAGCCCCTTTTGGGGGAATGGGCTTTCTTGACACAACCTTGTTCAAAGATAGCAAGATCACCACAAGATGAACGTCATCATCAGCAATTCCAAGAGACATCCTATTCCCTAGATGTGTCATTCTCCACCTCTTGGCATCTCGGTCGACAAATTTCCCGATACCGCCATGGGCCAAGATGTATGTCGGAGGAGGATAGGGTAAATTCTCGTAAGCAAGCCAATGGGAATCCTTTCGCTTGAAGACGCCAGTAGTGGGATGCCGAGTCATATATGTCTTGAGTATAGGATGGTTGACAAATCGAGGATTCCCAACCCGATTCGGAGGCAAAGGCGTAACGAGTTGAGGGCCCAGCTCAATAAAAGACCGCATGGCGTCACAGCAGTTCTCCCAGTGTTCAATCATGGCAGGAACCATGATGGGCCTAGCCACAGGACCCATGAACTTGAAAATCCTGCCATTCTGAAATCTGTCAACTTGAAAGGTAGTTAGGAACCTCCTAATGGCCACCTCCCAAGGGTCAGTAGGAAATGCAGCAATGGCAACCCCTTGATTAAATCCAAACTGTCTCAAAGCAAACTGGGGGCTGTAATTCAAAACGCCCCATACGCCATTCAGAGATAAGTAGGGGATCATAGAAAGAGTGAAGTTAATGACAGCCTCAACTCGAAGCGTGTCGGATGCTGTAACATTCACTTCGCAAAAGCTTGAATCAGAAGCAGCAGCAAGTTGCTCACTCACAGGAGGAACCAAGATATACGATGGAACAGAAGGTGAGGCCGCAAAACGAGTATATGGTCTAAAGAGGAAAGCAGCATGAGTGTCAGACAGTGAATTGATTCTCGATTCAAGGCGAGGTTTCTTGTTTACCCAGACACAGATTCTGGGAAACTTGCCGCAAAGAGAACCATCAAATTCCCATTCAGAGCTGTAATTGTCACTCATGGTCTTTTTATCTACAAACTCTGGGCCAATTTGGGATAATGCTCCTAGATAAAGACCTGCAACAGAGGAATACTCACAAAAGTCTCGATTGTGTAGCGGCCAAAACCTCGGAGTTCATCCTCATGAAATGTGTCCAGGTGGTGATAAAGTGTCCCCAGCACCAAGGGAGCCAAAGGTGCAGTGGCCGTAGGAGATCTTCGCAGCAAGAGGGGCAAGCTCAACCATAACTCTGTTGTAAGAATAGCCTCCAAAGACGAACCTGCTCAGCCACACCAAGATGAAGGCAGCCCTCCTCACTCCAACATCCCATTCACCACTAGCACAAGTGACATGATCTATCCAAGTGGAATGCAAAATGAAATGCTCACCACGCCACTTCTTTTTCGGATATCGTTTGGTGATAGAAAGATTGTCTAGCATACCAGTCAAGATCTTAACCTCCTGCGGAGTCGGATTGGTGAGACGCGGATCAATGTCACCAACGATAGGAAGTGAAGTAATGGCGGCCACATCCTCAAGCGTCACAGTGATCTCGCCAAAAGTAGTGAGAAAAGTATGGTGCCCCACATGCCATCTATGGGCGAAGAAGCCAATAAGCTCGGGCTCGGCAAAGAAGGATTGGCGCCGCGAGAGGGAGAGGGCATCAAAGACACGAGCTTTCTTCATCAAGGCTCGGAAGTTCGGATCTTAAAGCTCTCGGGTAACCCACTCAACCCAGGCATTATTATCTTTAAGAGTGCTGTAGGAAAATGATGTGACTAAGGGAGCAGCGGTAAAATCCCCCCTGCGGATATGAGACCAAGATACTGAGTCAGCATCCAGCAAGATTGGGGGATCGTCTGTTCCCGCGGGGTATTCCTCGAGCAAGTGGTAGTTACCACATCTAGCCTCGACGGACCCAAGCGCATCAATTTTCGCAAAATGCAGCAGATCATCCTCAACCTCGACCTAAGCATCGTATAAGAGTGCTGGGATTTCTCATGCCTTCTGTTTCTTCCTCTCTCGTTGAGCAGGAGTGGCTAAAAGGAGAAAAGAAAGAGGAACCCCAAAGAAGATTAAGATCCCAACATCAATGGGACATACCAAACAACCAAAGAAATCAATGCCAAAAAAGAGAGAGATATCGTACCCATTGTATGCCGCCACCTGAGAAGACCGGTGGCAGGAAAGTTGCAGGCCAAACACGGTGACTGCAAGCACGCAGTGGGATGAGCAAAAACGATAACACCACTCTCAGAAAAGGCAAAATCACAAGAAAGGAAGGGAACCCAAACCTTTCAAGAAGGGAGTAAGGTCGATCGGAGCCAAGGGCCACGGCAAACCTCCAACGAAAAAGATAAAGTACGGTGAAAAGGAAGAAGAGAAAAAGGCGTATAAGAAAACCAAAGCCTTTTGCTTCTCCAAAGTTCAAAACCTGAAAATGAAGACCATCCAATGGTGAAAGGAACAATAAATAGAGGGAGGTCCGCTGTTCAAGACTAACAGGATAATGGAAAGACACCAATAGAGAGAGAAAAGAGGTGTCTGCCGAACAGTTTATCCCAAAACAAAGTCTTTCCCAAAAGGGGTCTCTTTGCATATTACGAAGTACACATGAAGAAAGCCTTTTGAGAAATCATTGCAAAAGGAAGTTGCGGAGCTCCAAGTGCAGAATCGAAAAGACCTCTCTACCGATAGGCCTTTGAAAAAGAGAAGTCTACAACAAATGGGTGCAATACAGCGATCACGTGCTGCAGATACCCACCTAATTCAAAATTGCGTCCCCACCAGAAGGGCATGGCGGTTCGGGTCAATTTTTGGCCCATGGAGGATTTGAGATTCAAGTTCCCGCTGCAACAAGGAACTCTCACTCAAAGGGGGCTAAATGTTAGGGGCCAAAACCGGAAAGGCTCAAGTCCACCAAATCCTCTCCACACACACTCAAAGGTTAGGCTAATCTATCTCTTATCCATCTCTATTTTCCTTTGGCCCAACTAAACACATACACAAATATTGGGTAAATGGGCCACAAGTACCACAACCCACCTCTTTTTTACCCAATAACCAAAAGTCCCCAAACACATATATAACACAGGGGCATCTCTATTCCAAAGTCCTCAAACACATATATAACACAGAGGCATCTATATCAAAGTCCCCAAACACATATATAACGCAGGGGCACCTCTATTACAAAGTCCTCAAACACATATATAACACAGAGGCATTTATATCAAAGTCCCCAAACACATATATAACATAGGGGCATCTCTATTACAAAGTCCTCCAACACATATATAACACAGAGGCAGTTCTCCTTATGGCAAAGACTCATAATATACATGGGCCTTGCTATCAAGGCATTTCTCTTTGGGGCAAAGGCTCATAATATATACACATGGGCCTTGCCACCAAATTCCTATATTATATATATATATATATATATATATATATATATACACACACATATGTGACAAAGGTCCAAGCCATGTGCACTACGTTGGGCCTTGTTACTTTTGAAGCTCTTCTCTCAAGCCCAAAAGGGCCCAAAACGATGGAGGCCTTGCCACTTCATCACCAAGCCAAGAACGTGAAGACAAAGGGCACACAACCCTGTCCCCTGCTGCAACATGTCAGACTTTCCTGCAGAGGAAAGCATCTAAGGGAAGAGTCTTAGTTAACTCAAACTTCTTCATATTTACCCATTTATAGCAAAGGATTATCACTAACTAATCCTTTTTGCAGGCACTAACTGTGGTCCAAGCCCACAGGCGGGAAAACAAATTGGGGGGAGTGGAATGGAAGGCAAAAGGAGAAAGAATCTCCCTTGATTAGCTTCTTTGGAGAAGGCAACTATGCTTGGGAGTTGTTCCTTAACACCAAAGGGGAAATCAACGGGTTGCAGAGGGTGGAATCAAGAGCCAAGTTATTTTGACTTTGAGAGGAGACAGCTAGCTTGTCAACAAGTTATTACACTATAAAATTTTTATGACGATACCATAAAATTTCGAGAACCTCCATATGAAATTTTGTTAACTTCCCTATAAAATTTTGTCACACTCCCTATAAAATTTTAATAATTACCTAATGAAATTTTGATAACCTCCCACTGAAATGTTGGTAAGCGCACATTATGAAATTTTGATAACCTTCTGATAAAATATCGGTAATCACATTATAAAATTTTGATAAACATACTATGAAATTGTGATACCTCATTATGAAAATTTTATAAACCTTCCTATAAAATTTTGATAACCTCCATTTGAAATTTTGATAACCTCATTGAATTTTGAAAACCACCTCATGAAATTTTGATAACCATCTTATGGAATTTTGATAACCATCTTATGAAATTTTGATAACATCCCTATAAACATTTTATAACCTCCTCATAAAATTTTGTTAACCTCCTACGGATTTTTTATAAGAACACTATTAAAGTTTGATAACCCACAATGAAATTTTGATAATTAACTACACCATAAAATTACAGTAACTTGCCTATGAAATTTTGTTAATCTCCCTATAAGATTTTGAGAACCACTCTATCAAATTTTGTTAAACTCACTATAAATTTTGATAAATTCATTATGAAATTTTAGTTACCACAAAATTAAAATTTGATAACCTCTCCCTCTGAAATACCATAATATAAAATTTTGATAATCACACTATGAAATTTTGATAATCTCCCTCTGAAATTTCGATAACCTCCCCATGAGATTTTATTAATTTCTATGAAATTGTGATTATTACACTATGAAATTTTGGTAACGACACTTGAAATTTTGATAAGCTCACTCTATCTCAGTATGCAATTTTTATAAGCACACTATGAAATTTTGATAATCTTCTTATGAAATTTTGATAACCTCCATATAAAATTTCGATAATCGCCCTATGAAATTTTGTTAACCCCCCTATGAAATTTTGATAACCAGAGTATGAAATTTTAGTAATCTCCCTGTGAAATTCCGATAACCTTCCCATGATTTTCGATAATCTCTTTATCAAATTTTTAATAACCTCCATATGAAATTTTGATAACATCCTTATGAAATTTTGATAACATCCCATGAACTTGTGATAAATACACTATAAAATTTTAATATCCTACCTATTAAAGTTTGGTAATCTCACTATAAAATTTTGATAACCACACAATAAAATTTTGAGAACTACACTATAAAATTTTAGTAACCACACAATGAATTTTGATAACCTCCAAAATTAAAAGCATAGGATCAACAATCCTTTTCTTTTGGTTAAACCTCAACAAAAAAAATGATTGATTCGATTAATAAAAAAAGGAAACCCTCTAAAATAACTCTTTTAAATATATGTCAAGAATTCTTACAATCTAAACATAAATAATTGATATTAAAAATATAAAAAATAACCTTTAACATAAATTAAGATTAACCCCAACTTAAAAATAAAGCCCAATATTAATTAATGTCGTTTTTGAAATATATTTAAAAAATAAGGGCATAATCGAAAAACATAAAGTTTCACACTATTCGTACTTTTATATATAGTATAGATAGATAGATATAGATATATTTCTAAATTGATAAGTAAACGAAACATTGAAAAGACCTAATTTGTTCCATATTTTCTATACGATTTTGCCTTATTTTGGTAGTCGTATGTGTTGTTTTACCCATATATTTCTCATATTTGCTATTTTAGACCCATTTGGAGCTATGTTTTAGGAAGATGAAGATTTAGACCCATTTTGGATCAATTTAGAGAAACTATTGATTTTGTCTCATTTCGCCCCAGTAGGCCCGTTTGAATCCATAAAGGCCAAATTGCCAAGCTAGATGTCTTGAATACTAAATCTGATATCTTAGACCCAATTTGTTAACATAGAAGCCCAAAGAAGGAGTTCAAGTCCAATCAGTAATTATGATGCAGTAAAGATTCAACCCTGATGCAGCATTGTTAAATCCTATTCAAATGAGGACTTCACAAGAGCAGTTTTGGAAGAAAATTCATAACTTTTGATCCATAGCTTAGAAAAATGCAAATGAGATACCGTTGGAAAGAAAATTCCAAGATCTACAACTTTTATGTTTATCTCGAGACCTAATTCTTCCGTTTAGTTCAACGATTTTTCCCTTGAAGTTTCTTGACAGAATTGATCTTCTCCTAAACCGACTTGGAGAATGTTTTGAATGAAAATTGAGATGCTAAAAATGATGTGGAGCATTCCTATTGGTCACGTTAGATCCTAATTAATGAGGATAATCTAAATTTCCATTATTTTAATAATAGAATAATTACAATATTTTTTAATAATGACAATTTAGAAATATATTTAAAAAAATGGTATAATCGGAAAACATAAAGTTTCCCGTTATTCGTACTTTTATATATAACTAGTCTCTTCTTCCACGTGCATTGCACGTGATACTCGTGTTTAAATTAAATGAAAATTATAATAATAATTGAAATTTATTATACGTAGAGCTGTCAAAATCTGATCCGAACCCGATAACTCGTCCAATCCGACATAACCCGATTTGACCAAAAAAAGTAAACGACTCAAACCCGTCCTATTCAGACACGACAAACCCGTATATGCAGTTTGCTAAACTTCACCAGTAGTTAAAATATTCAAGGTTGATCCAATTGACCTAAATCTAGACCCAAAAAATCCAAAACCTGAATGACCCAAGGTCAAAACTCGAATCCGCCTGACCCAAGACCTAGTAGACTTGAACCTAGATGAGCCGAAACCCGAATGACTCGAGAAAATTACCTGACTCATTTGACTTAGAACCAGATTTAAACTACCAATATATGCTACAAAAATAGAAAAACAAAGTCAATCACAAAAATTAGATTTTAAATAAATTTTTAACTTAATTTGTTAAAAAAATTTAAATAGTTAATGATTAGCCAACTTATTTTAACTTTTAAACTTGATAATAATACTTTTATTAGTTTATATAATAATTGAAATGGATCCATAACTACCAAAAAAATCTCCAATATTTTAAAAGTAAAATGGTAAAAATAAAATATTTATTAAAAATATTCAATTTAATTGAATAAATATAGAGTTTTTAGTAGAATAATTGTAAAAGTTTATTTCTAAAAATATTGTAAGAGAATATATTTTAAAAATTCTAATATATCTAAATTTTTTTAATTAAAATAGTAAAATGATAACAACAAAATAGTTATAAGGATATTAGATTTAATTAAATAAAAATAGAGTTTTTAGTTGAGCAAAACTATAAAAGTATATTTAAAATTTTCTAATACATCTAAGTTTTTTTTAATTAAAATAGTAAAATGGTAAAAATTGACATAGTTATAAGAATGTTAGAATTTTTTAATTATACAGCAAGTTTTTATCAAGCAAAAAATTAATTATAAGTCAAATAAAATAATTGCACATTAGGGAAATAATAAAGTTTAATCATAATACATTATTATAAACTATCAAATAGTAAGATGTCAATCAAAATAACTTTATAAATTAAAATGGTAAAAATAAAATAATTATAATATATTGAATTTAATTAAATGAAAAATAGAGTTTTTAGTAGAATAAAACTCTATATTTTGAAAAAAATAGCACAATGGTAAAAATAAAGTAATTATAAAGATATTAAATTTAATTGAATAAAAATAGAGTTTTTAGTAGAATAAAACTATAATAGTTAAATAATGGCATTTAAGAAATATGTTTGAAAAATAAGGATATAATGGTTGATTCAATTAGGAAAATAAAGGTATAATAGTCGATTCAAAAGTTTTACAAAACTCATACTTTTATATATAGTATAGATATAGATAAATGGAGATTTGACCCATACGGCCTTTGGGCTTCGGCTTATTTAGCCCAAGGAAGCTATTATTTTCTTCCCCCTCCTTTTTTTTATTTTTCTCCTTTTTACACTTTCACTTGTAAATAAAGATTTCATTAGCAATTTAGCATAGATAATGAACATGAACACAATAATTAAGAAATTATTTCAAATAAATTATCTATTAAATAAAAAAATAACAAACAAATTAACTAAACCCACATCTAATGAAACTTGAATTCAGAATCTCATAAGTCAGCCACCATATACCTATCAGTCGAGTTAATAATATGATTGCTACGCCTACTTGTACAATTACTTAGTCTTTATTCCAATGACTCGTTAAATATAATTGAGCTAAATCCATCTAAAGATTTTAGTCCATAAAGTCCCACGATAATTTATTAAGTTTGGGACCGGTATTTTCATTTAGAAAAAATCATGAAAGAAAATGTGTCATGGAATAAGATACATAAAGTAGGCAATATACGATGCAAAAGAAAAAAAAAAAAACGCTCTTGGAAGTGGTCTATCATGGAATAGAAAGCTCATTTACATTTTACATTTTCAACGGCACCAATTCATCATTTCTAAAAGTAATCTTACTGCTGTAACTTTGGTTTAATATTTATTTATATAATAATAATAATTATTATTATAATAATGAGATGGCTTCATCAAATTCCATCCTCCTGTGCTACTCTGACCAAATTCAGGAGATTCATAGATCAAGACCAGACCACAATTCCAAGCATCCTAGTCAAAGTACAACTGCAGCTGGATCCATATATAGTTGTTCCCCAAGGACAATCAATCTTTAAAATAAAAAAAGAAGAAACAGGAAAAGCTAAAAAAAAGAAGAATATGTTAGGTACAGATATGAAAATGAAAAAAAAAAAACCAATGAGGGCACATTTTCATATATCAACTAATTTAAGCAACAGTCAATGATAAGAATGGCGTGGGGGCAGGAACATAAACATTTGAAAAATTGTTTCTCTGCCTTAAGAACCGGTTTGTAATTATTCAAACTTGAAAGCTCAGGACAGATTCCCGAAAACATTTGACTATTTCTAGATTCCATTTTTTCTGACTTTGTGTTGAACTTAACAAGAAGCCCTTCAAAAATGACTTTGTAATTGGTATCCAGAATAGCCGAAAATGGGTTTCATGGTTTTCCTTTTCCTTGTAACTTGTAGCAGTAGTATACTAGTGTTGCCAACACAAGCTGAAACAAACATTTCTTTAGGTTCTTCCCTTTCTCCAACAAACAGTATTTCATATTGGGTATCAGAATCAGGCCAATTTGCCTTGGGTTTCTATCCATATGGCAATGGCTTCTCCATAGGCATTTGGTTCCAAAACAAAAACATCCAGCAGAGAACTCTTGTATGGACAGCCAATCGAGATGACCCACCATTCCCTGCAGATTCCACGTTGCTTTTAACCGTTGATGGTAGGCTTGTTGTGAGAGTGAGACAGAAGCAAGGGGACCAAGAAGAAGAAACCATCATTGCAGATGCTGCTCCGTTTGCTGCTTCCTCCGCCGCCATGCTTGATACCGGTAACTTTGTTCTCTTGAATTCAAGTTCAGGGATCTTATGGCAGAGTTTTGATTCCCCGACAGACACCATTTTACCTGGCCAGCGTCTTTTGACCGGTCAGAGTCTTTTCTCCGATGTATCGGAAACGAATCATAGCAGGGGAAAGTTCAAAGTGATTATGCAGAATGATGGGAATTTGGTGCAATACCCAGTAGAGTCGATTACACCAAAATCTGCTTACTGGGCTACAGGAACATTTGGTGCTGGAGATAATGTGACTCTGAATCTTGACCCCAATGGTCAGCTTTACCTTGTTGATACTAATTATACAGGATTGATCATAGTATTAAACATCACCAACGGAATTCGTGTCTCGGGTGAACAAGTCACGTACCGTGCAACAATTGATTCCGATGGAATATTTCGACTGTATTCACTTTCCATTTCCAACCAATCTGGGCCTGGGCCTGGGGGTAATGGGAATTGGTTGACGGAATGGGTATCTTCTGATAATCGATGTGATCCGAAAGGCTTGTGTGGTGTGAACAGCTACTGTGCTTTGATGGATAGGGATCCAGTGTGTCAATGTCTTCCTGGTTTTGATTTCATTGATCAAGCCCACAAAGACTTGGGATGTCGAGCAAACTACACTTACCCTGGAGATCACGTGGTGGTCTGCAACAAAAACAAACACAGCTTTCGTGAACTCAGCAGTTTGAGTTGGGAACAAGATTCTTATGCGACTCTTCAACACATATCCAAAGATGATTGCCGGGAAGAATGCTTGAGCGATTGTAACTGTCAAGTTTCTGTATACACAACTGAAGACCAGGAATGCCAAAAGCTGAAGCTTCCTTTGAGATATGGGAGAAGAGGAACCAAAGGCGTGGTCACAACTTTTGTAAAGATGATGGCTAATTCTACAACTGCAATTGTTGGCCCTGGGCCTGGGGGCGAATTGAAGAAGCGTCGATTGCCAATGCAAATCTTCCTCATTTCTGGGATTGCTTCCTTGGCGCTTGCATTTGTGGTTTTGGCAATCTCTGGTATTCTCATATACCGACATCGGACTCGACAGTCCACAAGGGTTTTTTTGGATCAAAGGGATATCAGATTTGTTGAAGATGTCACTTTGACATCATTCACCTACCAGGAGCTAAAGATTGCATCTAGCAATTTCACTGATATCATTGGTAAAGGAGCTTTTGGGACAGTTTTCCGAGGAGTCATGCCAAATGGGAATAGGAGAATTGTAGCCATCAAGAGACTAGAAAGAGTGGTGGCTGTGGCTCAAGGAGAAAGAGAAAGAGAGTTCAGGAATGAAATGAAAGCCATTGGGAAAACCCATCACAAAAATCTAGTCCAATTGCTTGGTTACTGCTATGATGGAACTAATAGGCTTCTGGTGTACGAGTACATGAAAAATGGGTCATTAGCAGATTTTCTCTTCAAATCCAACTTGAACATAAACTGGCAAGGAAGGATGGCAATCATTATGAACATAGCAAGAGGAATTTTCTACTTGCATGAAGAATGTGAAATCCAGATCATCCACTGTGACATCAAACCCGAAAACATACTCATGGACGACAAAGGGTGCGCCAAAATTGCGGATTTCGGATTGGCCAAGCTACTGATGCCTAACCAAAGCAAGACAATGACGCAAATCAGAGGAACAAGGGGATATGTTGCACCTGAATGGCATAGAAACATGCCAATAACAGTGAAAGCCGATGTATATAGCTTCGGAATTATGTTATTTGAGATCATTTGTTGCAGAAGAAGTGTGGAAGCAAATGTGCCAGATGATGAAACAGTGCTTGTAAATTGGGTGTATGATTGTTTCAAGGCTAATCAAGTAGAGTTGCTGCTTAAGAACAATGAACAAGTGGAAAAGGCAAAGCTTGAAAGGGTGGTGAAGGTAGGCCTATGGTGCACTCAGGATGAGCCATCTTCTAGGCCATCCATGAAGAAAGTTGTGTTAATGTTGGAAGGGACTGTAAAAATAGCAGACCCTCCCTGTCCTAGTTCTCTTGTCAGATCTTCCTCTTCATATAGGTCATACAAGAGCTGAAAAATGTAGTGGTTTTAGCACTAAATGTTGCTAGAAATTTCTTTCGTTTTCTATTATTTCTTAATTGCTTTCCAAAAATTGTGATATAAATGAGGATTTGTTGAGATCGTAATTCGTATGAGAATTTTCATCCAAAAACTCTAATTATTTATACTGTTTTAATGAGGGCTTTTGTCCTATTGAGGATGATTCCAAATATGCTGTGGTTTGGGAAAGTTGAGTAATTTTTTCATTTCCTACAGTTATTACTCATTAACATTTCTATCAACAATACGATTAAAATTCTGGTCAAAATATATAGGGTAATTATTTGATATATCCGTGGTGTAAATTTTGGACACTACAACAGAAATGATATTTAGCAACGCCTTAAATTTGTTGCATAAACGCTTCAATTTGTTGCATTAGGGAATAAGCAACGCATTCGGCACCGCTGCATCTGCCGCCGCTGCATTTGGTCAAAGGCAACGCTTATTTGTTTTAGAGCAACATGTTTTTTTGTTGTTGTCTTTTGTAATCAATGGCAATGTTGTTTGGCAATCAAATGCAACATTCTTGTAAAAGGAAGTGCAACACTTTTATGATAAAAATGCAACCGTGTTTGACATTTTGCAACAATTCCTTTATAAATATATGCAACGGTATTTTTTATTAAGCAACGTTCAAACAGGAGTTTCAGCAACATTTGAAAAATTATAGACAACGAATGTCATATTTCTAAGCCAACACATACTTAGTTTAGGCAACAATGTTATTAATATTACGCAACGATGATTTAAGCGTTTCTGCAATACATTTTTCTTTTAGGCAACAAATCTAATTATAAAATGGACAACGATTTTTTTACTTTAGGCAACATCTTTTGATAATTTTAAGCAACACTATTTTCTACTATATGCAACAATTGTTTTACTAAGCCAACCCCCTTTAATAATTATATGCAACACTATTTTCCACTATATGCAACGATTTTCTTACTTCTGGCAACAATTTTTGATAATTGCAAGCAACACTATTATCTACAATATGCAATGCTTTTGCACATCTAAGCAACGGTTTTGTATGGTGATTTTGGGCATTATGCAACACTATTTTGTATGCATACACTACGATTATTATAATTTATGCAACAAATTTTTAAAGAAAAGAGCCCATTGTATTTGATTTAAATAAAAGTGAATAAATAAAAACATCGTATCATGTAAATCTAGGAAAATCCCTTACAATAGTTTAATAAGATCCTAAATTGCAACATAAAATCTCCAAAATATTAAGACATAATGTTCCAACAATCTATAACTTCATAAGATCCAAAAGTAACTGGAGGCGATTTCAACTACACCTAAAAAGAAGAAACTGGAGTCATCTTTCAACAATCTAAATTCTCTCCATTTCTCCTATGATCAGCACCCTAAAAGTACAAGTTAAGAAAGGAAGAATAATTAATGATTGCTAAATAGAACTACTAATATTTTCTAAATGAAACCAATAGCAAAATAATAATAATAACAATATAAGTTGCTAATTTTTACTTCCTCAAGATCATATGAATGGTGGTCTTCATTAATCTCTTTCTCCTAAAAGAATGATAATAGATTATGTAAGTCAAATGTTTAAGCAAAGGAAAACATTCAGTTTATTTGATGAACTTATAAACTAATTGATGTTGACAAATACCTAAGAAGGATTGTGCATCGCCGAGGATGATGGAATCTGTTCATGTGAAACCCTATCTTGAGCACTACTAGCGTCGCCTGGAGAGTGAGCATTCAACAAGAAATCAAATATACCGGTTGGGATGACCCAACTAGGATTGGCTTGTTGCAAAGCTGCCAACGCCGTTTGGAATCCAGTAGCTAACACTGAGTTGTGTTGGTCCAATCTTTTCTGCACATCTTCATTAACTTGCTCTTGTTGGACCTTTGCAGCAACATCATCAATAACTGTTTTTCGCAAACTTTTTTGCATGACCCCTCTTCCATATAACCGCACACGTCCCCCGCGTTCAATTTCCATCACCTCGTTGAACCTTTCTTCAGCTAAGCTACTCTGTCCTTGTGTTTGTGATTGAATTTCCTCAAGTTGAGTCTTGATATTTCAAATCAGAAAAAATCAGTTTAAACAAACTCAATTCACTTACTACTAGAAAACAAAGGAAGGAAAAGATCACAAAACTTACAATTTTTTCAGATGTAACTTCATCCAATTCATTTCCTTCCTTTCCTTTACGAGTTGCAATAAACATATCAACTTTTGAAGGTTCTTCATTACCCTCCTTTGACTTTCTCTATTTAAAAAATGAGTAATTGGAAATACAAAAACCAAATGCAGCATCAAAGTGTATATATATAGAGAAAATAAAAAAATGTATAGAGAGCCTAAAAGCGTGTGGTCATAACAAGGGAACATAAGTAAGTCTTTCTCTTCATGCTGAAAGAAATGATAAAATATGTTCAAAACATTCCAACAACTTGTTAGAGCACTATGCAGATGCCAAGTCCTAAAATATTGAATATGCACTTGATAGGCAAAAACTTCTAACAAACAAGTAGTCTTTCATAAGCTCTTCGAATGCATGAAGTTTTTCAAATACAGACATAATTTCATGCATAAACTGCCAAAATGTTTCAGAGCAAACATTTCGCCACATTTCCAAACCTTTCCTGCTAAGATTTACTGACACTCTCAGCATATCCTAAGCATATTCTATCTTTATTTCCCAAAATCATGTCCAGGTACAAAGCTAGAAACATATTACAAAAGACAAAAGAGAAGAACTGATTTTGTTATGTTCTTTCTCCATCAAACACCACGTTACATAAGTTTACAGTAGAAAAGTTGTTGATGTGTAAACAAATTAGGCTCTTTGCATGAATGAAATTCTTATATATTATAGAGACATATATACGGTTCATGCATAAACTGCCAAATTGTTTCAGCAAACGATTCGCCACGTCCCAGATGAAAAATCCCACTAATCTAAACGAGACATACAACAACAATATATTGATCTGAATTTCAGAATAATAACACCAGAAAAAACATAGAAAGAAATTTTACTAAAATTCATTCATATCAGCAAAAGAGAAAACATTGTACACTCTGCAACAAAACAGAACCAAAACAGAGTACAAACTCTGCAACTAAAATTCATATCCTTCAAATGCTTTTGCCCAAAGCAAGATTAGAAGAGATTTTTATTAACCAACAACTCAGAATCCAGAAATCTACCAAAAAACAATAATTGATTAAAATTTAATCCACCCTAGATTTGCAGAAGATATTATTTTTATGCGCTCTTGGAAAACAGAATTGATAGACTCCAAAGTTATTCAACATGCTGAAGTTCACATTTGATGTGACTTACTGGACATAACATCAAGCACTAATACAATATCCAAAAAGAAAAAATGAAAACAAATTCAATGACTAATCTAATGGCATTTTAACTTGACCACTGCACAATGATGAACAATGAGATGTGCAACTACAATACTTCCATTTTACAGTTTCTCCGTATATAGTCCCCTTTTTTTTCTAATTTCCCATTACTATTTCAGTATAACAGAAGTTTTATAAAAGCAACACCCATCTCAATAGGCCATCACCATCAGATTTGATAGCCCTATCATATATCTCATGTGCAGTTTATAACCCAAGTAAATGATAATCCTTTTAAATAATGAAAGTGTCTTGTATTTAACTTACCAGCTGCTCTCGGATTGTGAAGTTGACACATGTCCATTTTCTGAATTAATTAAATTTTAAATATTTCAATCTAGTCCCTAGGGGACACATGTCACCCTTCAAGACCCGCTTGTGCAATCTGCTAAACTCTACTAATGGTGTATCATATATAAACCCAAATATATAATAGGGTTATTATACCATACACCGGCGGTGTAAATGGAAGACTCCACAAGGGGGTCTAGTTGCTTGACATGTGTCCCTCCTTAAATATTCTCTTAACGCTGTTAAAACCCTATAAACCAAACGGAGTTTGCTTAACTTTATGTTGTCATTTGCCGTTTACGTTCCAAGACTTTCAGCCAAAAATTCCAAATTTTCTACTTGGCATTTTTTTTGATGTGGCCTAATGGCATGGCGTTTCCTAACGGAACCGTTAGGTACCATTTGAAAAATGGTTTATTTGACTATATTTGAGTTTTCAGGGGCTTATTTGGTCAAAATTGAAATTGAGAAACTTATTTAACCATTAACGGAAAGTTCAGAAGCCAATTTTTTCATTAAGCCACAATATAGTTTGAAGAGGTCAAGCAATTGTAGAATAAAGAGTTTCGAAAACTAGGATAAGACTCAAAACATATATAGGGAGAGGGAAAGGAGAGGGAAATGCGCTAAGGAAAAGAACTTGGTAACTTTCATACACTTAAACTAGCCAAATAAATTAATAAATTAATTAAATTCATATGTATTTCTTAAAATTCGAATCCAAGATTTCACAGTCTAATGTACTTACCCATTAAACCAATAACACATATATATTGCACGGCTTTCTAATTAATTAATTAAATTTAGGGGCTTATTTGATCAAAATTGAAGTTTAGAGACTTATTTAACCGTTGATGGAAAGTTCAGAAGTCAAATTTTTCATTAAGCCACAATATAGTTTGAAGAAGTCAAGCAATTGTAGAATAAAGAGTTTTGAAAACTAGGATAAGACTAAAAAAAATTGTGATTCAAAGCATACATAGAAAGGGAAATGAAATGCTAAAAAAAAAATAATTGGTAACTTTCATACACTGAAACTAGACAAATAAATAAACAGATTAATCAAAATTCATATATATTTCTTAAGATTCGAATCAAAGATTTTCACAATCTGATGTACTTACCGATTAAACTAAAACAACTTTCTAAATTCTAATCAATTTGTTGATTTAACTGTACATCTACCGCATATATATATATATATATATATATATATATTATATGAAAAGTCAACCTTGTTTAAATATAAGTTCTTTTTATTTTAATATTTTCTTTTTCCTTATCAATTTTATACTTTAGTCATAAGTTATCTTTATTCGTTATTTCAATTACTCTTTTTATGTAAAAAATAAATAATAAAAGAAACCCAAATTGTAAATTAGGATCTAAACAACCTATTTTTGGTGTTTAGTTGAAAATTAATTAGTAATACATTAAAATAATATAATAACATTTTAGTAGAAATTAGAATTATGTATTTATTTAGTGTAAACCGAATATAACTTAGATGTGATGAAACATATAATAAAGCAAGAAAAATAATTGTGCTTGTTTAACAAAAAGTCAAAAACAATAGTTTATGCAATAGGCTTCCTAATTAATTGCCCGGTTGTGATAATTTTCCTTATTATACTAGTATTATAGTCAAGGTCAAGGAGCATAGTTGACACGGGAGTGTCCCATTTTCTCCAACAAGATGATTCGGGTGAAGATGGTGATATAAGTGAAGCAAGCACCTTGCCATGTGAGCAGTTTGCTTTGTTGACATGTCACCTTCAGTGGGACCAAGATAGCCACGTTGGAGCCAAGCAAGCACCTCTCCAGCATTGAGCCTAAGTGGAAGCAAGCACCTCTTTTGGTTTGACATGTGTGTTTGATCATCCATTCACTTCATCACACATGTAAGTCAACATCTTTTGGCTAGGAAAACCTCTCGGATGAAGCACTCTCTTGTAGTTGGTTGTTTTAGAAAGTTGAAGGCAAGTTGGAAACATCATAATTTTGATCATGGAATGGAGAAATGCGGCTGCCTACAACCCGAACCATTTCCATACATGTTTGGATTATGTTTCTAGTTAATTCGGGTAGTTTAAGCTAAGCTAATGTTTATGTTTACTTAACCTTGTTTTACTAGCACTAGTTAAGCTTGTTTAGTTGCTAATCATAGTATATAAGCTACGGATGAGCACTATTCTCTTTAGACTTGGATTTTGTAAACTTTGAACTTTGTTCATGCTTTGTAACCTTGTCTAGGTTTGCATAAGCTTTCCTTTGTCAATTTGAGTGGTGTAATCTGTATCTCTTGTTGATTTGGGATTAATAGAAGCTTGTTCATCCTTTGAATTCTACTTGTGGTGAATCTGTATCAAGTTGTGCTCAGTGGTTGTGAGTTTCAACCGGTTCTAATCTCTTGGTGGTGATTTCTATATCCTTGAGCCTATTGAACCTGTGTGCTTGATCTTGCAATTCCTTTGAGAATTCCCTTATTTTTCACCTAAACACTTCCATAAACACTTACCCTTAGACTGAAAGTGCTAATCTTTAAGCACTTTAAGCACATTTATAATCGGATTAAGTTGAAAGCAACTCAATTTAAGGCCTTTTGAGCCATCCCCGTATCAAATTGGTATTTAGAGCTTTGGTTGTGTGGAGATTCATCATGTCTCAACATGGAAATGATGGGCGTAGAGTTGCACCTAATGAAACAGTGGAAAATCTTAGAGGTTTTGTGGAGTCTCTTAGAGATAGACTTCATTTGACGGAAGAAAGGGAGAGACGCCGTGAGGAGAGTGAAGGGAGTTCTAGCTCTCATATTAGAAGAGGAGGCCGTGTTGGTGGTGCTTCTAATAGCTCAAGTGAACCTATGCATCCAGAAGATGTAAGAGCTCATCTAAGGAGACAACATCAACAACAAAGGAGAAATGAAGTAGATGATGAAGTTGGTGATGTTGATCAACAAATACAAAGGGTGAGAGATGTTGGTGCTCTTGGAAACTATGTTTATGCTTATACTCCCAAAGTTGAGATTACTAAATTTGATGGGAGAGGGCAACCTGATGATTTTCTTAATTAATTACATACGGTGGAGAGGATCTTTGAATATCAAGAAGTGCCCGAAAATAAGCAAGTAAAGCTTGTTGCTATCAAGCTTAGGAAACATGCATCTTTGTGGTGGGAAAACTTATTAAAGCAAAGAGAAAGGATCAGCAAAGATAAGATTCGGACATGGGACAAGATGGTCCGAGAGTTGAAGAAGAAATTCTTGCCCGAGGACTACAAACAAGATGTCTTCATTAAGCTCCAAAATTTGAAACAAGGTGCCATGAATGTTTCAGACTATACTACTGAATTTGATTCTTTGATGATCAAGGCCAAGATTAGTGAGCCCGAGGAGCAAACAATTGTAAGGTACTTGGCTGGTTTAAGAGTTGATATTGCTAATGTTGTTTCTTTGCAGCCTTATTGGTCCTTGAATGATGTAACAAAGCTAGCCTTGTGGGTTGAGAGGCAACTGAAGTCCAAATCTGTTATGAGGTATGGTAGTAAAGATTTTGGCAAGGGGACAACTTCAATGTCTCCTTTTGTGCCTAAATCGAAAGGTGATGAGAAGGACAAAGGCAAGAAAGCTAATGATGATGTCGAGAAAGCTAAGTTGAGGCAAGAGAAAAAATGCTTCAAATGCCATGGTTTTGGGCATATGGCTGCAGATTGCCCTAATAGGAGGGCTGTGACTCTTGTGAAGGATAATGATAGTGGAAATGAAGAAGTGGAGGAAGTACCCGAGGAGCAGGAAGAAGAGGAACTCACCTATGCCGATCAAGGATAGTCCATTGTACTGCAACAATGCTTCAAAGTGACTCAAGTGGTAGAGGGTGAAGATTGGAAGAGGAAAAATGTGTTCCATACTCGGTGTACATGCCAAGGGAATGTATGCATGGTAATAATTGATAGTGGGAGCTTTGAGAATTTAGCATCAGTGGAAATGGTTGAAAATCTTGGTTTGAAGACCACTCTCCATCCCTCACCATGCAAACTTAGTTGGTTGAAAGATGAATCAAACTTGAGGGTGACTTTCAGGTGTGTGGTAGCATTTTCCATTGGGAAGCACTATTCGGATGAAGTTGAGTGTCATGTTGTGCCCATGGATGCTTGTCACTTGTTACTTGGAAGTCCTTGGTTGTATGATAGGCATGTTGTATAAGATGGTCGTGCTCATACTTACACTTTGAGAGTGAATGGCCGAAAGATTACTTTGGCTCCATTGAAGCCAAATATTGCACCTACACCAAAGAGGGATGCTTTGCTCATGACTAGGAAGGAGTTAGTCCGAGAGCTTAAAGGTGAGCCTATTGCGTTTGCTTTGGTTGTCTTTAATGAAAATGATGATGTGCAGGATTGGGGTTTGCACCCAAAATTGTTACCATTGTTTGAAGAATATGGAGATGTGTTCCCGAATGATATTCCAGCTGGTTTGCCACCCTTGAGGGACATTCAACACCAAATTGATCTTATTTCAGGTTCGGTGTTGCCTAATAAACCATTATATAGAATGAGCCCTAAGGAGTATGAAGAATTGCAAAGACAAGTGGAGGATTTGTTATAAAAGGGGTTGATCCGAGAGAGTTTGAGTCCTTGTGCAGTTCATGCTCTTTTAGTGCCAAAGAAGGATGGTTCATGGAGGATGTTTTTTGATAGCCGAGCCATCAAAAAGATTACTATTGATTATAGATTCCCCATTCCACGACTTGATGACTTGCTTGATCAATTACATGGGGCAAAGGTGTCTTCCAAGATTGATTTGAGAAGTGGTTACCATCAGATTCGGATGAAGCTTGGTGATGAGTAGAAAACAGCTTTCAAGACAAGAGATGGCTTGTATGAGTGGCTTGTGATGCCATTCGGGTTGTCCAATGCACCTAGCACATTCATGAGGCTTATGAACCATGTTCTCATCCCATGTGTTGGTGAGTGTGTTGTTGTTTATTTTGATGACATTTTAGTTTATAGTCCTGATGAAGATTCTCATCTTGTGCATTTAAAGAAAGTATTTGATTTGTTGAGAAATGAAAAGCTTTATGCTAATGTGAAGAAATGTCATTTCTTCACTCATGAGGTTGCATTTTTGGGGTATGTTGTTTCGGGTGAAGGTGTCAAAATGGATAGTGGTAAAGTTGAAATAATTCTGAATTGGCCTACTCCTAAGCCAATTCAAGAGATTCGGAGTTTTCATGGTTTGGCATTATTTTATACGAGGTTCATTAAAGGGTTTAGTACTATTGTTGCTCCTATCACCGAATGCCTCAAAAGCAAAAAGTTTTGTTGGACTAAGGAAGCTCAAGCTAGCTTTGATGAGTTGAAGAAGAGAGTGATCGAAGCTCCAACTTTGAAACTGCCAGAATTTTGCTCACCATTTGAAGTAGAGTGTGATGCCTCGGATGTGGGCATAGGGGCTGTTTTGAGCCAAGGAAGACGCCCCATTGCATTCTTTAGTGAAAAGTTAAATGAGTGCAAAAGGAAATACTCTACTTATGACAAATAGTACTATGCATTGGTGAGAGCACTTGATCATTGGTCACAAAACTTGCTGCCACAACCTTTTGTGTTGTTCTCGGATCATGAGGCATTGAAGTTCATCAATCAACAACACAAGCTTAATAGAAGACATGCTAAATGGGTTGAATTCTTGCAATCCTTTAGTTTCTCTATCAAGCACAAGGTCGGGTCTCAAAATGTAGTGGCCCATGCACTTAGTAGGAAGTTCACACTTCTCACCACATTACAAGTACAAGTTGTGGGATTTGAAGCTATTAGGGGCTTGTACGAGCATGATGAGGACTTTGGAGATACTTGGAGATCTTGTCATCATGGCCCTAGTAAACTTTATTCTATTGTTGATGCTTATTTGTTTTATGCTAACAAATTGTGTATTCCTCGTTGTTCTTTGAGATTAGCCATTGTTGAGGAGGTTCACGGGGGTACTTTGAGTGGGCACTTTGGAAGAACAGAAACTTTGTTCATGGTTCAACAAAACTACTATTGGCCGAGACTTGAGAGAGATGTTGCTAGGCATGTACTATCATGTTGAGATTGTCATTTGGCCAAGACAAGGAGCCAAAATAGTGGGTTGTACACTCCACTACCGGTTCTTAATGCACCATGGGAAGATGTTAGCATGGATTTTGTGCTCGGGTTACCTAGGACACAAGGGAACAAGGATTCTATCATGGTTGTTGTGGATAGATTGTTAAAGATGGCTCATTTTGTTCCTTGCAACAAGACTAATGATGCTAGTCACATTGCCGAATTGTATTTCAAGGAGGTAATGAGATTGCATGGTGTTCCTAGAAGTATTGTCTCGGATAGAGATGAAAAGTTCCTTAGCCATTTTTGGAGGACCATTTGGAGGAAGCTAGGGAGTACTTTGAAGTTTAGCTCGACCTATCATCCACAAACCGATGGCCAAACTGAAGTTACTAATAGGAGCTTGGGAAGTTTGTTGAGGAGCTATGTGGGGAAGAATATCAAGCAATGGGATTTGATTCTACCACAGATTGAGTTTGCCTCCAATCGGTCATTTCACACTTCCATTCGGAGGACTCCATTTAACTCCTTCTTGTTCTAGTGGGCAGTATAGTAGTGATGCGGATGCTAGAGCCAAGGAGATTAAGAAGCTCCATAATGATGTCCGAGAGAAGATAACACAACAAAACATCAAGTATATGCAACAAACTAACAAGCACCGTAAGTTTGTTAAGCTTGATGTAGGTGACTTGGTGTGGATTCACCTAAGGAAGGGGAGGTTCAATCAAGGCCAATTTGCAAAGCTAAAGCCAAGAGCATATGGTCCTTTCAAGATTGTAGAGAAGATTGGTGACAATGCATTCAAACTCGATTTGCCCGAGAAGTATGGTGTGTCTCCTACCTTTAACATTTCTGATCTTGTTCCATATGTTCAAGGGGATACTTCATTGCTTTTTCAATCGGGGGAGAATGACACGGGAGTGTCCCATTTTCTCCAACAAGATGATTCGGGTGAAAATGGTGATATAAGTGAAGCAAGCACCTTGCCATGTGAGCAGCTTGCTTTGTTGACATGTCACCTTTCAGTGGGACCAAGATAGCCACGTTGGAGCCAAGCAAACACCTCTCCAGCATTGAGCCTAAGTGGAAGCAAGCACCTCTTTTGGTTTGACATGTGTGTTTGATCATCCATTCACTTCATCACACATGTAAGTCAACATCTTTTGGCTAGGAAAACCTCTCGGATGAAGCACTCTCTTGTAGTTGGTTGTTTTAGAAAGTTGAAGGCAAGTTGGAAACATCATAATTTTGATCATGGAATGGAGAAATGCGGCTGCCTACAACCCGAACCATTTCCATACATGTTTGGATTATGTTTCTAGTTAATTCGGGTAGTTTAAGCTAAGCTAATGTTTATGTTTACTTAACCTTGTTTTACTAGCACTAGTTAAGCTTGTTTAGTTGCTAATCATAGTATATAAGCTACGGATGAGCACTATTCTCTTTAGACTTGGATTTTGTAAACTTTGAACTTTGTTCATGCTTTGTAACCTTGTCTAGGTTTGCATAAGCTTTCCTTTGTCAATTTGAGTGGTGTAATCTGTATCTCTTGTTGATTTGAGATTAATAGAAGCTTGTTCATCCTTTGAATTCTACTTGTGGTGAATTTGTATCAAGTTGTGTTCATTGGTTGTGAGTTTCAACCGGTTCTAATCTCTTGGTGGTGATTTCTGTATCCTTGAGCCTATTGAACCTGTGTGCTTAATCTTGCAAATCCTTTGAGAATTATCTTATTTTTCACCTAAACACTTCCATAAACACTTATCCTTAGGACTGAAAGTGCTAATTTTTAAGCACTTTAAGCATATTTATGATCGGGTTAAGTTGAAAGCAACTCAATTTAAGGCCTTTTGAGCCATCCCCGTATCAATAGTTGAAGACCAATTCTTGTCTTTGGGTAGAAAAGATTAAAAAAAAAAAAGGAGTAGTTCTTATCCGATCATGTAGAGATGGAAACTTCCCACGAACACGAGAGTGTCTCATGTGAGCTTGGAAGATGATTTGAGTGAAGATGGTGAAATTAGCAAAGCAAGCACCTTGCCTTGTGAGCACCTAGCTTTGATGACATGGCATGATGAGTGAGACCATGGAGGACACGTTGGAGATATAAGCAAGCACCTCACCAACTTGGAGCTTATGTGGATGGAAGCACGTTACACTTGATGACACATGTTGATGACAAGCCTTTCTCCATTTGACACATGTTAGTCAACAATTGTGGCTTGGAAAACCACTTGGGTGAAGCTTTCATTTTTAATTGGTTTGAAGTATAGTGATATCAAGTGGATGAGACATCATCATTTTGTGCATGGAAACATGAATTTCGTCCACCCACAATCCCAACTAGTTTCACACTTGTTTTCATGAGCTAATTAGCATTTCTAGCTAATTTGGGGCCTGTTTTGATTAGCTTATAATTTCAGCTTACTAAACTAGTTTAATTAGCTCTAGTTAAGTGTTTTTAGCTCTAAATAGGTGCTATATAAGCAGTAGAACGTGATGAGCTCTTTAATTATTGAATTTTGAATGTATTGAACTTTGTTCAAAGCTTGTAACCTTGTTTAGGTTGTCAAGAACTTCCTATGTCATTTTGAGTGATGAATTTCTGTATCTCAATTTGATTTGGGAATTAATAGAAGTTTATGTATCCTTGTTGATTTCAAGTTGTGGTGATTTTCTGTCTCAATTTGAATCACTTGGTGGTGAGTTTCGACAGATTCAAACACTTGGTGGTAATTTTCTGTATCCTTGTGTTCTTGAATCCGTGTGCTTAAACATTTACTTTCTTGTTGAACCCATCCCTTAAAAAATCCAAATACTTCATTTCCTACCTTTCTTGTTTCATTTTGGTGTTTAAATTGATTTTAAGCACTTGAGTTAAAATTCTGTTTTTCATAGCAACTCTTGAAATCTCTTTCTTTGAGTCATCCCCGTATCACCCAGACGCTAATGATTAATTTGACTTGCAAGATGGCTTACCTTTGTTTAAATGTAGGCAGTAAGCTGCAAGTATCAATTGTCCACAAAAATGGCTGTTATGATTCTGTTTCTTTATGAAACTCTTATACTAGTTTTTACTGCAAATTCTCAAACAACAACAAGTTCCAAGATCATCAGACCAGGTTCTTCTTTTTCACCCAATACTAACAATTTATATTGGGTATCAGAGTATGGCGAGTTTGCTTTCAGTTTTTATCAATATGGCAATGGCTTTTCTCTAGGCATCTGGTTTGAAAAAACCCGTGAGAAAACTGTTCTATGGACAGCCAACCGAGATGATCAACCATTCCCCAAACATGTCACCTTGCTTTTCAGCAATCAAGGCAGACTTGTTTTGCAAGCAAAGCAAGGCCAAAAGATCCTCATCGCAAATACTATTTCTGCGTCATTAGCCTCCATGCTTGACTCTAGTAATTTTGTTATGTTCAATTCAAGTACTTCAGACATCATATGGCAGAGTTTTGACTTCCCTACAGACACCATTTTGTCTGGTCAGCCTCTTTTGTCTGATCACAATCTAGTTTCTGATGTTTCTACAACGAACCATACAAGTGGGAAGTTTGAACTTATTATGCAATCTGATGGGAATCTGGTGCAGTATCCACTACAAGCATTAAGCACTGAAACTGCTTACTGGACAACTGGAACTTCTACTGTTGGAAATGGGGTCACTTTAAATCTTGCCAGAAATGGTCGGCTATACCTTGTTGACGCAAATGGTTCCAACATAAGAAACATTTCTAGTGAGTTTCAAAGTGTCTTAGGTAATCCTACTTACCGTGCAACAATTGATGTCGAAGGGATTTTTCGAGTGTATTAATATGTATTCAACCAATCAGATATTTGGTCCATCATATGGGAATCTGTTACTCATAAATGTCATGTTATAGGCTTGTGTGGTGTGAATAGCTATTGCACTATGATAGATGATGAATCTTCATGTCAATGTCTTCCTAGTTTTGATTTCATTGACCAGAGCCATATGGATTTGGTATGTTTCAAAAATTACAGTGGAGATGTCTGCAGGAGCGGAAAGAGCGAGCAAACTTTTGAAATAGATGAAGTGGGCAATTTATCCTGGGAATTAGATGATGTGTATCATAGTATGCCATCAATTTCAAAAGATGCTTGCAAAGAGGAATGCCTTAGAGATTGTATATGTGAAGCTGCCTTGTACCAAAATGAAGAGTGCAAAAAGTTGAAGTTGCCATTAACATATGGGAGAAGAGAAACTAATTAAGCTACAACTTTTGTGAATATTGGTGCTGGAGCTGGAGCTCCTGGCCCTGTTTTTGAAGCTTCTGGCCCTGTCTTCATTGTTGGTATTTCAAGTTTGGCACTTAGATCAATTCTTGTTTTAGTATCCTGCGGTTTTTTTGTATTTAGGCATCATCGTGTTGGAAAGAAATTGATTCTGTACCTAGAAAGCACTAATATTGGATTTGCTAAAGATGTCGCTTTGAGATCATTTACATATGAAGAGCTCAAAATTGCCTCACATGGTTTCACTCAAAAGATTGGAAGAGGGTCTCGTGGGACAGTTTTTAAAGGTGTCATCAATGGTAGCAGAAATGTGGCCATCAAAAGACTAGAAAAAGTGGTGACAGAAGGGCAGATGGAATTCAAGAATGAAATGAGAGTAATTGGGAAAACTCATCATAAGAATCTAGTCCAATTGCTGGGTTACTGCGATGAGGGAGGAAATATGCTTCTGATATATGAGCACATGAGCAATGGCTCACTTGCAGGTTTTTTCTTCAAAGCTAGATCAAAGATAGATTGGGAAGGAAGAATTGAAATAGCATTGGACTTAGCAAGGGGAATTCTCTACTTGCACCAAGAGTGCGAAACTCAGATTATTCACTGTGACATAAAACCTGAAAACATACTGATAGACGACAGAGGATGCGCCAAGATTGCAGACTTTGGATTAGCCAAGCTATTGATGTCTGAGCAAACCAAGACATATATAGGAATTAGAGGTACAAGGGGGTACGTTGCCCCTGAATGTGGCACCAAAACTTGCTCATAACGGCCAAAGTGGATGTATATAGCTATGGAATCATGTTGCTTGAGATCATTTGTTGTCAAAGGAGCATAGACATGAATGCTCCAGAGAATGAAGTAGTTCTTGCATATTGGGTCTACGATTGTTTCATGGCTAGAGAGTTGGAGGAGCTAGTCAAGGATGTATAAGTGCAAGCAAAAGTGCTTGAGAGGATGGTTAAAGTGGGATTATGGTGGAAATGACCCAACATTGAGACCATCAATGAACAAGGTTGTCCAATGCTGGAAGGGACAATAGACATACCACTTCCTCCTTGTCGCCCAACTACTTCCTTTACTGCTTCTTCATTTACTAGTTCCTCACTTCCTGCTAGGAAATGAAACAATTTTATGTTTCATGAAATTAACTCGTGTAATTCTTAAACATATCAATCAATGATAATTAATACAACATCACATGTTTCTCCTTCTCTAATCAATCAAAATCCCTTTCTCCATTGTCTTGCACTTCTCTCATTTGTTTATCACCACTTTGACAAACAAATTAAGCTGCCTTGTGAAAAAAGTTTATTCTATTTCCATCGTCTCCCCTGTAACGTTAACTCGCTCTTGTTCAATTGCAATTTTTAAATGTCTCTTGTTATGTGTAGAGGAACGGGTCAAGATTAACAGATTCTTTACCACGTTACGTTGACTATTCAACTTTTCATATTATAGCAGAATATGGTATATTGTTTAATGTTTGTTTCACTTTCGTGTAGTTGGTATTGTTTTTTATTAGTCAAGTGCAAAAGAAATATACCTCTTTCATCTTCGTCATCATTGTTCCTTCTTTTATCTAAAAAATTGGTTCATTTGTATTTGTTCAAACTTCAAATAGCTTGACTGACACTGGAGAGGTTGAATTTGGTTTAGCCATTTATTTGGCAATTTCTTTCCAATTCTTTTTTTCCTAATATAATTAGTAACCAGATAAGTGCCTTAAAAATATTAGATGAAACTTATTGTCAAAAGTGATAAAGAAAGAGCAACTACGCATTGAATTATCGAAAGAAAGTATGAATTGAGGAGGAAAAAACCTGGGATTTTTTTGAAGCATCAGGAGAAGATCTCAGCTGTGATGTAGATGACATCGCTTCAGATTCTTTAGCCATTAGAGAGTGAAATTGGGATCCACTTGGATTGTTCTAAATTTCCAGCAGTATTATTTGGTTTGAGAAATGGATTTCGTTTTCCAGATCAATTTGGTTTTGATTTTGCCATTTGCCTTGGTATGTTTTTTTATGGAATCCATGGCTTCTCGGACTTCCTGGGTTGACGACCGCGTAATCTTTGAGGTTGGGACCCGTGGAGTTTCATGCGATTTCAGTTGATCGGCGGGGCGGGCAACGCGAGAAAGGAGAGGTCAAAGACACTAATGAAGGAATTAGGCAGACAAAGGGATTGAAAAATGGGCTTAGATTTTGAGATGAGAGTGGTTGTGGTGTTTGGAGTAACCATCCGCCTCTTTCAACCGCTCCCTCTCACTTTGTCCTTCTTCCAAAAGATGAGAATTGAGTCAAAACAAAAGGGGAGGTCAGCAGAAGAATCGTTTTTTGGAAAAAAAAAAAAGTCTTCAATATCTTCCCTCTAATTAATTCGGTATTATCCTTGGCATTGAATGCAGAGGAAAGGGGGGATGAACAGCTTCTGTTCCTCGAAACCAAGAGGATGCCAACCAATATCAATAGAATCAAAGATAACCCCTGAACGTAGTCCAAACTTCGAATATCTAATCACCTAAACGATGTAAGGTGCCTTCAACTCCAATCTACTTTCACACCAAAACGTATCCAATATAGACATCTAGTATTTTCTATTTAAATAATATTAGAAATTAGAAAATAATATTAGAAAGGGAAGGGGGGGCTGCTGACGTGGCATAGCTCTTTGAGCTCTATTTTATCTAACTTTAATAGATAGGTATTTTCTTGCGATGTTAGTTGATCGGCGGAGCGGGCAACATGAGAAAGGAGAGGTCAAGGATACTGATGAAGGAATTAGGCAGACAAAAAAATGGGCTTAGATTTTGAGATGAGAGTGGCGGTCGTGTTTTCTAGTAACCATCCGCCTCTTTCAACCGCTCGCTCTCACTTTGTCCTTCTTCCAAAAGATGAGAATTGAGTCAAAGCAAAAGGGGAGATCGGCAGAAGAATCGTTTTTTGGAAAAAAACAAGTCTTCAATATCTTCCCTCCAATTAATTCAGTATTATCCTTTGCATTGAATGCAGAGGAAAGGGGGGATGAATAACTTCTGTTCCTCGAAACCAAGAGGATGCCAACCAATATCAATAGAATCAAAGGTAACCCCTGAACGTAGTCCAAACCTCGAATATCTAATCATCTAAACGATGTAAGGTGCCTTCAACTCCAATCTACTTTCACACCAAAACGTATCCAACATAGACATCTAGTATTTTCTATTTCAATAATATTAGAAATTAGAAAATAATATTAGAAAGGGAGGGGGGCTGCTGATGTGGCATAGCTCTTTGAGCTCTATTTTATCTAACTTTAATAGATAGGTATAGATTACTCGGAGGCTAATTGCATTTGCACGAAAAAATTGGCCCTTCTTGTACCTTTTTAAGTAACTAATTATTCTAGGAATTTGTGAAAAACTTTTAGATTGATGATCATATTTTTGTTTTTTAAAAATATTTAAAATGTTGTTATTTAAAATTGAACATTAAATTATAAGTTGTTTTGTGTTTAAAGTTATTTTTAGTAATTTTATATCTACTTTACTAAAAATTATATATTCATTTTAATTAATTAAATCTAATATACTTATAAATTATTTTTTAAAAAATATAATTTTTAGTAAAATAGAATTGTAAAAATATCTAAAATATAACACTAAATTTAAAATAATGATAATCTTGAAATATATTTAAAATATGAATATTGGGAGATTCTGATTTCTAGTTAATCGAATCAATCAATTTTTTTTAGAAAACAATCAAGATGTTTAATCATTCATATATATATATATATAATAATCCAAAATAATTATAATATAAACGTGCAGTATCATATATAACAACTTCGAGTGACATGCAAAAGAGAAAATACTAAGGTGTCTAGATAGAGTAAAAATTTAAGAGCTATACATATACTACAATAAGTATAATCTCGCGCGATGAGCAGGTCATGTGTCACGCCCCGACCCGGAAGTCAAGCATGGACAACCGCCGTGTTACCTTGAAACACGTGTCGGCTGGTCACGCGCACCGAGACTCCACGAAGCGTCAATACTAGGTAAAAGTAACGAAAACATGAATTGAGTATAAATCTAAAATACTGAAGTTTGCAAATCAAAGCACAAACGAAAATATTAAAAACAAATACGGTAGTAGAAATGTTGCAACATTTAAAATCGAAACCATAAGTCAATAGAGAAAAACAAAAATCGTAGTAAAACAAAAACAAGGAACAAGGGATAGCAAGAACAAAGACAACTACCAGTGGGACCCATCACGTAGTGAGAAGTACCTCTAACTTGAGGGATCACAGCCTACGCCACCAACTCGATCGCCAAGGGAAACGCTAATCCTAGCCACCCTGAAAAGACAACAAGAATTTGAGGGAATGAGTACACGAATGTACCCAGTGAGTGAGCCACCCTCAGAAGAGGACCCGAGAGGGTGGGGTGCATTCATAACCAAAACAAATAGGAAAACCAACAATTATAAAAAAAACAATATAATCGATCAAAACAAGTATACAAAATCATTTATGATTTTATAAAACCTGGGTTGCCAATTAAAACCGATCCAGTGCGACATTGGCTGAGTCAACCTCCGGAACTGTCAGGGGCATTTGCTCATAATTAAATAATACTAGTAAAAATACGATTTCCTTATTTCTCCCAAACAAGCTCGTCCCCCTAACGTTGGCCTGAGTCCGGTACTACGTGGTGGCCGCAGCACACCCAGTTTAGCTCCCCCATGCACACACCGAACCGATACATATATATGGCGTGTCGGGCCTGGAACGACGAACCATTTGGATCCAAATCAAACCATAGTCCGCCAAATGAGTCCAACTACTAGTTAGTATACCACCAAATTAAGCCATACGTACTCCCTGGACTGCGTCCAGTCCACGAGTCCCCGTATGCTTTCTAACCGAGTTTTAATCGAAACCAAGAGTCATTCATGCACCCAAAACAATTTGTTAAAAACATTTATAAAACATATTAATAAAACAGTAATAAAAAAGTTCCTCAACGGGTTCTCCGTTGAGGACAACCCACTCACAGTTCAGGGGACTCGTACACCCCCAAAGTAAATCCACTATGAGTCTAGCCGACTTCTTGATCAGCGCCTCTGTCGTCCAAATCAATTTCAAAGCTTCGTTTTACATTCCTTGCTCTAAACGAATTTTCCTCCAACAAAATTTGCTTCCAAAAACCTTACTTCTTGAAATCCTTCAAAAGAGCTATTGGAAGCCAAAAAGAAAACCATAGATTTGTTGAGTTTTAAGTGGGGAATCTCCTTCTCTCATTGCATGTTGCATTGGGTCAAGAATTGGAATTTAATTTGAAGGGAGAGAGAGATGATGCATACGGTGGAGAAGATGAGGAAGAAGAATGGTCGTTGAAAGTGAAGAAAAAAAATGGGCCAAGGCTTTTATATTCCAAAACATGGTTTATTTGCTTAATAACCCCCCACAAGTTCGACTTCTCTTCAATTTAGTCCCCACTTGGCATTTTCTAATAATTCAACTTATGCTTGGTACTACAGTTCTACCATCCTTACAAAAAATTAATTCCGCGAAATTTAAAAGTGCTCATAACTCATTCATCGACTAGATACGATCATTGCCTTTGTATTACCTCATTTTGGCTCACGTGTTATTTAGTAAATCCTCAGTCTTCTTGCAACAATCTTTACTACCTCTATTGGCTTAACCATGAAAACTTCCCTTCAATAATCAAAGGTTCAATCTAGTTGAGTTACGAAATCCAATCTTACAATCGTTCCTTGCTGTATTTTTCACAACTCAAATGAATTCTACCAGTACAATTCTAAATGAAACCCCCTTTTTTTTTGGATCTCGTAAGACCTTAGGAGACGTTAAACTTGCTCAAAGCTTGTATGAAATCGAGTCACAATTTCTCATGACAAGAATTCGTGAAATTTTAGATTTATCACTCAACTATATCCTTACGCCAATAATCCAATTAAGACGTCAGTTCTAAATGACTACCAGAATCTGATCCCCAGTTTTTTGTAACCAATATCATTATACACATTTAGTGATTCCATGGCAACACTAGTTAAGCTTCGGCTTCAATCGAACTTGGTTCGAACATCTCATAGAAACACCTTTAGAAAGTGTGTAATCAACTATAAATCTTCATATTCATTATCCAAATATCGATACATCTCTACTTGTAGTCTTTTTTTTTTTTTACTTTAACCTTTCGTATAACCTTTACTACTTCATTCCACTCGTCATTACATTTACCTTTAGACTTCAACTTTACATCACTTCAACAAAGTATCAAGTCCCTTATTTTCCAGTACCTCGATAAGAACCAAATCACACAAACCCAATGGTTGTTATTGCAAACAACTCCAACAAGATAACTTTCGATTCTACTTCCTTGAAAACTCATATCACACACTTACAAGGAATCTATTAGGATTTAGAGAGACATTTCAATATATCCATTCAATTTAAAGTGGAATGGGGTACAAACTTCAATTTCCTTCTCATATAATAACCTTAGTTTAAAATTGAAATGGGATTCAAAATTATCGGTATGAATCTTTTGTCATATCATGTCCAGGTTTCTTTACATTCGACCACTGATTAACTAACTCTCTATTTTACATCAAGATCGATTATAGTTATTTCAACCTCTAGTACTCTGTATTTACTTGTTGCATACTAGATTGTCGTAACATGCCTTGCGTTGTCTCGTTTCAAGCCAAGCTACCAATCACTTCTTTAATTTAACGATTAACTCCATTTTGTTTGCAATCATAATACTCCAAATCTTGTTACAAAGCTTTCCATCAAGTTTTCGGACTTTAATACAAGTCCAAATTCACACTTGGCCACAAAATCCTACTATATTACCATTAAGTGGGTGTTGAGAGTGATTTAGCGCATTACAAGGATGTTATCCTACCTGTAGCGATGGACGACTTCTGATGTAATGCACCTACCACATGCAAATCTTTATTTGGTGGTAGTACCCAACAGAATTCAACTTAACGTCAACTTCAATCATATCTGTAACTTTCAATTCAGATACTTGTGACTCTTATAATTGTTATAAAATAATATATCCATCACCTTTCTTTCAAATCAGTATTACTTTTTAATTTTATTAGTAAACAAGGGTGTGGCTTGCTACAAATCGAGGGCAAGTGTTTTTCTCATGCATCTCGAACCAAAGAGTAGAAGAGCAATAACTAATTGCTTGATATCAATCCTTCTTCCATACATTACTGACTTATGCCACAATAAGATACACACCCACTTTTATGGTCGTGTGTACAATTTTCCAACAACTATTGATATATGAATCCCTTGGAAGCTCGAATAAACCATTAGGCATTAGTTTCATTCGGCCAGTATTTCCTTAGTAGCCAAATGAGTTAACTAAACAACAATCTATATTTTGCATCAGTTCAATTTAACTAATTCCCAAAATCATTTCTTTGCTATGCCAAGGTTCAACCAAATTGTGGACTTCAAATATTCTACAAGTATTGGCATATCTCCGTTATGTGTCGTCCTTTAAACTTTTCTCTATACCCTTTCTCTTTACAATCTTCTTATTCCCAACTATCAATACTAGTATAATAGGTACAACTCAAAACAAACTTCAAATCTTTATAATAGTCTCCAACCATTCCTTTTCTCAAACTAAATTGTCATCTTTTGTGATTAAACCAAAATTCGTCATGTACCATTGAAAGACAGTTGATGTTAAGTATGTCTCAATACTTTTGTGAGTTTACAACCAACATGAAGTTCTCGTAGAGTTTGGAGAACACTTTAGAGATTTAGGCACTTCCTTAATCTATACTTATATAAACAAGAATGTCGATGGCGACGATCTTGTTCAGGTTGAGTGAGAAACTTAAACTCAACCGGTCAACTTGTCGTCTAATAATTCAAAATATATATATCATTCATAAAAAGCCACCTCATTCAAGTCACCAGTTGATCTTTGACATATGATTATCTAACTTTAAGTCAATCATGGGAAAGACTCGCACATTTAGTAAAATAGACATTTAATCATTTCCCATAACCGAAACTTGTTTCTCCCACTTACTAGCGTGATTACCTTTAATCAATCCCCCAAAGACAAACTTCCATCTCCACTTGTTGTTACTAACACGAAAACACCTCAACAGAAGTATTGGCTCAGTAACATCTTGCTCAAACATTTTTTTTAAAACTTCTAGCTTAGTTTTATTCTTTAAGTGTCACTTCATTTTGCGAAATTTTATTCGAAACAATATCAAGAAGTACTGTCAGGGCAATCTCGGTAACCCTAGAGTGAATACTTTTGAAAATCGTTCAACTACCAAAACATAACAATTATTTTCACCAATGTTAGCTCATTCTTTTACATGGACCTTCTAAGTCAGATCGTCAAACTTGAGCACTTATTATTTCCTTAAAACTTTGCTAGTGTCGTAAGCGATATACGAGATTGGGACTCCAGCGCAATAAGAAGTTACTGGTAAAATTTGCATCGAATGAAAAGCCGTTATCGGGTCTTACAAGTTAGGTTATGGCATACGTGGAGAAAACACAGGTGGGAACGACAAGTTTCGAGTATTTTCCTATAAGCAATTATGTAGAGGACAAATGGTCCGAGAATTCATATTCCTCAATTTGTTCTCTTAACGAGGTCAAATCGTAATAAGGATGTCGTCGTCGACAATGATCACGTTTTGGTGGCATGAATATCTAAGAAGAGCAATAAGTCTAGAATTTTAAATATAAATAAGCGGAAGAGTCACACGAAATTTACGATTAAAAGCAAAATCATTTGAAGAGACACAGGTTAGTATTAAAACAAGGTAAACCAAACATTTTTGATTCTTAAAACAAACTTAAACTGAAAAGGCAGATGGACACATATGTGTCTGGAACTTATTCTAAACTCACTACAGGCCAACTGGACTTATGAAACAAGAATAACAACCAGATGCTGTGATACCAATAAAGTTGTCACGCCCCGACCCGGAAGTCAAGCATGGACAACCTTCGTGTTACCTCGAAACACATGTCGGCCGATCACGCGCACCGAGCCTCCACGAAGCGTCAATACCAGATAAAAATACAGAAAACATGAATTGAGTATAAATCTAAAATACTGAAGTTTGCAAATCAAAGTACAAATGAAAGTATTAAAAACAAATATGGTAGTAGAAATGTTGCAACATTTAAAACCGAAACCATAAGTCAACAAAGAAAACTAAAAATCGTAGTAAAACAAAAACAAGGAATAAGGGATACCAAGAACAAAGACAACTGCCAGTGGGACCCATCACGTAGTGAGAAGTACCTCTAACTGGAGGGATCACAGCCTACGCCACCGACTCGATCGCCAAGGGAAACGCTGATCCTAGCTACCCTGAAAAAACAACCAGAATTTTGAGGGGATGAGTACACGAATGTACCCAATGAGTGAGCCACCCTCAATAGAGGACCCGAGATGGTGGGGTGCACTCATAACCAGAACAAATAGGAAAACCAACAATTAAAAAAGAATAAACAATATAATCGATCAAAACGAGTATACAAAATCATTTATGATTTTATAAAACCTGGGCTGCCAACTAAAACCAATCCAGAGCGACATTGGCCGAGTCAACCTCCGGAACCGTCAGGTGCATTTGGTCATAATCAAATAATACTAGTAAAAATACGATTTCCTTATTTGTCCCAAACAAGCCCATCCTCCTGACGTTGGCCTGGGTCTGGTACTACGTGGTGGCCGCAACACACCTAGTTTAGCTCCCCCATGCACACGCCGAACCGGTACATATATATGGCATGTCGGGCCTGGAGCGACGAACCATTTGGATCCAAATCAAACCATGGTCCGCCAAATGAGTCCAACTAATAGCTAATATACCACCAAATCAAGCCATACGTACTCCTTGGACTGCGTCCAGTCCACGAGTCCCCGTATGCTTTCTACCCGAGTTGTAATCCAAAACCAAGAGTCATTCATGCATCCAAAACAATTTATTAAAAACATTTATAAAATATATTAATAAAACAGTTCCTCAACGGGATCTCCGTTGAGGACAACCCACTCACAGTTCAGGGGACTTGTACACCCCCAAAGTAAATCCACTGTGAGCCTAGTCGACATCTCGATCAACGCCTCAACCTTCCAAATCAATTTCAAAGCTTCCTTTTACATTCCTTGCTCTAACCGAATTTTCCTCCAACAAAATTTACTTCTTGAAATCCTTCAAAAGAGCTATTGGAAGCCAAGAAGAAAGCCATAGATTTGTTGAGTTTTAAGTGGGGAATCTCCTTCTCTCATTGCATGTTGCATTGGGTCAAGAATTGGAATTTAATTTGAAGGGAGAGAGAGATGATGCATACGGTGGAGAAGATGAGGAAGAAGAATGGTCGTTGAAAGTGAAGAAAAAAATGGGCCAAGGCTTTTATATTCCAAAACATGGTTTATTTGCTTAATAACCCCCCACAAGTTCTACTTCTCTTCGATTTAGTCCCCACTTGGCATTTTCTAATAATTCAACTTATGCTTGGTACTACAGTTCTACCATCCTTACAAAAAATTAATTCCGCGAAATTTAAAAGTGCTCATAACTCATTCATCGACTAGATACGATCATTGCCTTTGTATTACCTCATTTTGGCTCACGTGTTATTTAGTAAATCCTCAGTCTTCTTGCAACAATCTTTACTACCTCTATTGGCTTAACCATGAGAACTTCCCTTCAATAATCAAAGGTTCAATCTAGTTGAGTTTCGAAATTCAATCTTACAATCGTTCCTTGCTGTATTTTTCACAACTCGAATGAATTCTACCAATACAATTCTAAATGAAACCCCCTTTTTTTTTTGGATCTCGTAAGACCATAGGAGACGTTAAACTAGCTCAAAGCTTGTATGAAATCGAGTCACAATTTCTCATGACAAGAATTCATGAAATTTTAGATATAATAAATCTAATATAATGGGCCAAGGCTTTTATATTCAAAAACATGATTTATTTGCTTAATAACCCCCCACAAGTTCTACTTCTCTTCGATTTAGTCCCCACTTGGCATTTTCTAATAATTCAACTTAAGCTTGGTACTACATCGTGTAAGTAGCTAACTTTGTGTTAATAATATTCGGTTTTCTAAGACTCTTAAATCATGGTTCAACTATCAAATCGGGAACCGATTTTAATATATATTGTGTTAATAATGTATCATTTGAATGTATCATTTTAGTAATATATAATATCATAGTAATATTCAATTTTGTCTATAGAAGTAGCCATATATAAATTATACAAGCAGGGCGGCCTGCGCTTGCGCTGCAGTTATCTTCTTATTATGGCTATATTTTTTATAGTTGTTTAAGTCGATTAGTAAGAAGATATTGCATTGGCTGTAAGTTAATCAGTTAGGAGAAACTCATACATCGAAGCAAATAATTCACATATATAAAGCAAAACACATGACCTCTCTTTCATTCTAAAAGTGCATTACCTAAATTCTACTCCATCTCTAGGTAATTCATCAAAATAGAGCTAATATTCTACTCCTCCATCTCGAGATAATTCATCAAAATAAAGTTAATATTAATTGTTGCTTGAAATGTATATTGATTATCTAAAAAAATATAGTACATTGCGGTTATTTTTTAATCTTGATTATAATTGTTAAATTAATGAACTTGGGTAGGTGGAAGAATTTGGCTTCTACATAAGGAAGACCTAATTTTTTGTAGTCAAGGAGCATAGTTGTAGGAAAATTGAATTAGTTGAGAGCATTGGCAGGAGCATATGTAATTTGGACAATACATCACAAAATGATTTTATTTAGCATTGGCTAACTGTACTTTTGGAAATGTGGAAATATACGAAACATAAGCAACTAACAGAAACCTCAATAAAAAGGAAGTCGAATAATAAATAAAAAAGAAAACTTTTTGTAAAATAAAAGAGGAATAAAGAAATGTTAAATTTAAATATCAAATAATATAATCAACAAATAAATTCAGATTTACCTCAAAATGTTGCGGTGATAAGTGAAAGTTCTCCACTTTAGGTTATACGATCCTAAGACGCTGCTAAATTAAACGGAAGGATCTTATCAACGTCCACCTGGAAATTTTAGGAAACAGAACGGAGTTCATGTGAAACCAATTCAAAGAAATGTTAGGGAAGAAGAATTCCACCCAAATAGAAATGAAGATGAAAGGAAAACAGAACTGGAATGTCAATAGTTTACCCATGAATCCATCATTATTGCATATACATTTATAGCACCAATCCTTTAGAATTCCGGCAGAGGACGTGAACCGATAAATCCTAGTATTAACACACAATTAATATGTAATTAAAACAAACTTAATCATAAATATACAAATAGTAAATTACAAAAAAGAGCAGCAGGAAATTCATCAAGGGCCTTTTTAGTCACCCGAAAAGCGAGAAAAGACAAAAAAAAGCCAAAAGGAGGCACCACATTAATCCTCAATTTGGCCTTTAAGTAATTTCCATAGTCACTAAAAATAATATATAGTACAAGTCATATTGGCCCGCGCTAGCGCTACGGGCATTCTTTGTTTTAGAGTGGTGCTTGATTAACTGATTGAATAAGGATATTAATATAATTAATTATATAAGGTCCACAGACATTATTTGTTTTAGAGTGGCGCTTGATTAATTGATTGAATTATATAAGGTTGCAGTAAAAATGCAATTTAAATGAATCAATTTTAATATTGTCTTGCTATTGCTATAAATCTTTGTATGCTAACTTTTTAGACATGCAAAACTAAGAAGGTAAAAGAACATGCTTTTATTTGTAAGTAATAGGATGTGCAAAGAGGTAATAGAATATGTTGTTAATTGGATAATAATAGACACATTGAAGAAAGGGTGATTTAATTCAGAATGGGAAAAACATTGAACGATCCATGGTGAAGTAATGGGGAAGGAGAAGAAAAAGGAAAGAGTTGTGAAGGTGAAAACAGAGAGAAGTAATGAAATGTTTGATTTTTGGCAAACATGAAGATTGATCAGCACTGAAGAGTTGAAAGGAAGCAGCAGCTGAGTTGGTGAGAGGAAAAAAAAGGGGGGGGGCAATTAAGGAAGGGAAATGAGTAATTACAAAAAAGGTAGCAGGAAAAGGAAGAGGAAAACTCATAGAGGGGCTTTTTAATCATCCGAAATGTGAGAAAAGACCAAAAAAAGTCAAAAGCTGGCTCCACATTAATCCCCAATTTGGCCTTTTAGTAATTTCCCTAGGTACTAAAAATAATATAAAATATATATACATAATAAATAATTTGGGTCATTCATTATTAGTTTAATTTTATATAAATTATATAATAAAAAATCATGCCCTTTAATTTGATTTTATTAATTGAATTAATAATGATTGCATAATTATTTATGATGCATATATGCAGGTCTCTCCTTTTGCATGTGGATTAACCAAGATGACAGTAAACTTGAGATTCTTGATATTATTTATCACTATGTTGAGATATTGGACCGCTATTTTGGCAGTGTACTTTAATCTAATTATATATAACTCTTAAAAAGATTAATCATTTCATTTATAATACGTTAAACTACTCATCTTCTTCTTAATTAATTAGGTATGTGAAATGGATTTGATCTTTAAATTTTCATAAAGTACGTATTTTCTCTAAACATCTGCTTTAAATTATTATAATTTTTTATATAGTAATTAACTTAAATCATGAATTAATATATAGGGTTATTTCCTATATTGGATGAGCTTGCTTGCCGGTGAACATCAAGATTCAAGCAAGACAACGACCATTCGTTTGGTAAATGAACATGTATCACCCTCTGCCCTATTTACTTATAGAGGCTTATTATGTTATATATGAGTCTTCTTCTTTAATACTCCCTCCCTCTACCCCTAATTAGATATCCACTCTTGGTTAACCAATCTCAATGTTTGACCATTATTTATAAAAAAAAACTATGTACAATTTAAGTTTTTTTTAAAAAAATATGTGTTGGAAAGTTTGTATTCAAAGTTTATAAGTGTTATTTTTTAAAATTATTTTGCTTTATATATTTTTTATAAACAATAGTCAAAGTTTTATGTTGGTTGACCACATCTAATTAAGGACAGATGGAGTGTATATCTTTTATAATAAACTAGAATTTCCCGGCTGCGCTTTGCATGCGGCTGTTTTATTTTATGAGTTCTTTTAAGAAAATTCAGTTAAGAAATGGAATTTTATAAGTGCTTTTAAGAAAATTTGGTTAAGACAAGAAAGTCATTAGTTATTATGTAGTACTAATCAAAGATGAAGAGAGTCAATTTTCCTAACTATTGTTTTTTAAGTATTTCATTTTACTGTCAATGATCTTTCTTTAATAATTGTTATATATCACATTTTGTTTTATCTTATGTATCCATGTTTTTTTTTGAAACATATAAGAATCCAAAAATGAATAATTATGAGTCAAAAGGGGAGATAGTTGTTTTGATAAAAAAAAAATGTCTTCCATTTCTCCTCTCTAATTAATTTGGTCTATTATATTATCCTTGACATTCATTGAATAACATATGAAAGGGGATGAATGACTTTTAATTTTCCCAAGATATAATTAATTTATTGTTATAGTGTAGTTAATCTGTTAAATTAAATAGGTTATAAATAAATAGGAAAAAGGCTTTTAATTCAACAACGGGACCCACATTTGAAATTTAACATACTAATAATACACAAAAAATTAATTATTGAATGAACATAAATATAATGAATAAACATTAGGAAATTAACAATCGACACATGTCAAGGAAACCAAACGCCATGTGAAGCTCAATGAGGAAATTGCTCATAAGATTAATAGTAGATATAATAAATCTAATATATCCTACCCATTATTTTTGTAACCTAGGGAAATTACTCACGGTCCCTTTCAACTTTTAACTTGGAACAACCTTTTCGCCCTGTTTTCGTCTTTTCTCAATTTAGTTAATTAATTAAGAGTTCTTTAGATCTTAATACTATTGGGTTAATGTGTTTTGTTTTTAATGTAAATCTACCTTATTTTTCTTTAACACGACATTAATTGTGTTTACATTGTCTTTTGTTTGTTTAATTAATGTTGAATTAATTAGATGTTCATGTGAATGAGTTTTTGGTGTTGTGGATATTTTTTCATTACATTATTTGTATATATGAAAAGGGTTTAATTAATGTCAATTTATGTAGTCAATAGTTAAAAATTAATGTCAAATTATATTATATATGTGAAAAAGGTTTGATCTTGATAAATTTGTCTGCACTAGTAATATGTTTTTTTAGATAGTCCAGTATCCATTTGAAGCAACAATTAGTCTTAGTTTTTATGAATTAAATACAGATGCAAGTTCAGAGCTCAAGAACTGTACCTTTTGAATAATAAAAACAACCCTGTTTATTTTGCTTTCAAGTTAGAGGAATGCTAATGGCACTCTCTCCCACACTCTACCTTTCATTGGTCCACTTCACTCAAATTTTCCCACCTAAAACTTACAACTTGTTAACACTCTCCTTTGACCTAACTTAATTTTGTTTTTGTTTTTGTTGTTAGGCCATCTCCAACCAAAGCGGTAAAACGCCAAATTGGTGGAGAATGGACCAAAAAAGGGTTCCAACGAAAGCGGCAAATCGTTGGACCCGAGGCACACCAAATTGGTGTTGCTACAGTGTTGCACCATATTTGGTGCAACACTGTAGCAACGGCAATTTTTTTTTTTTAACTTTAAATGTTTATAATTAAATTATAAAAAAATATTATTAGAAAGATTTAATTGAGATCTTTAAAATGAGATCCATATTAGATATATTTTGAAATATATTTTAATAATTATATATGAAAATGGTGTTAAATTGTAAAAATTTAATGATATAATAATGTAAATGGTGTTTTGGTGTGAATCACATTGGAGTGGAAAAATATTTGATGTGAGAATATTCCAAAAAGATTCTCTTTTTGCACCAAAATGATGCAGAATTTGGTGCACCACATTGGAGATGCCCTTAGGGACTTAACTTAATTAGTATAGTGTGTGTGTGTATATATAAAATTTATTATATTTTCTATAAAATACCTTTACATTATATAAATTTATTATAATTAAAATTTTCTTTTATGCACAGAAATTACAAATTATACATTGCAAACTATTTTTATTTAACCCAATCATTAAATATAAACTTAAAAGAAATTGCAGGCCCAAGCTATATGAGACATATGTTGTTATTTTGCATATTTTAGTTAACAAAAGATAATAGTATAAATTGGAATAAAAAATTATTTCTAACCTTTTATCCAATTTGAGGATAAATCGAATCAAATTTCTAATTAATTTTTGATTTGATTTTGCTCTTCACATTTTTTAGTTTCCTTCCCTTCTTTGTTTTGTTTCCCACCAGAAAGCCTTGTTCTTTGTATATATATATATATATAATATAATTATAAATATAATTGGGTCTAGGAGAAGTCTAAAAAGTTTATTTGAGAAGTTTAACAATTTTGTCCTATTATGCTACCTACAACAATAGGTAAAAAGGTCTTGGGTGGGAAAATTTAAGTGATGTGACGCAATGAGAAGGAGAGTTTCCAAAGGAGAGTGTGGGAGAGAGTTCCCTTAGCATTCCTCTTCAAGTTATTTTCCTTCTCAATGAAAGAATATGTTTTGAATAAATTGTTGTTTTTAGGGCTGTGTAAGAACTGACCAAACCGAATCATAAACGGTGCAAATGGTGTCGATTTATTCGGTTAGTCGGTTTTATTCGGTGTAGGGTGTCGGTGTATTTGGTTTTTGGGTCGGTGGGCAGTTCACTATATGGTGAACCGAAACAGACAAAAATATTGACCATTATTTTTTTAATATTTATATATTTATATATTTTATTTTATGATAAATATATATACATTTTAGTTTCAGAAACCAAAAAAAAAATAAACTTTTCCCCCATTTATAGTTTCTCTCTCCCCAACCCCGACCTCTCCATTCTCTCTTCTTCTTCTTCCCTTCTCGGCTTCTCCTTTCTTTGATTCATCGATGCCGCCGACCGAGGCTCTTGACAGTCAGACATTCGAGACTCATTACCGGCGGCCTCCCCTCCCTTTCTCTCTTTCTTCCTCAGTGAATCGGTGGCCAAAACTCCATCTCCCTCAAATTTTCCGTTTTCCCGAATCCTAAAAATCTGAATTCCTAAAACTTTTTGGGTTTGAATATTTTTGTTTTCTTGTTCCAAATTGATAACCCAACTCGATTTTGGGTTTAATTTCTTCTAAACCCCTAATTTTGTAAATCCCCCAATCTTTCACAATGGATAACCCAAACGGTGATGAACATGAAGGTTTGATTTCAATTTGCACTGGTCCAATGTACTCTAGTATTTTATATTGAAGGTCCATCACCTATCTGAGTCATTCCTTTATAATGAAGTATACTTTTAAATCTAGAATCTTGGATATAGATCCAATTGTCGGAGTATTCTAGTTGATAGTTTTTTGGTGAGTTACCAATTCATATGCTTTATATTATTTATAATAAATTGGTGATGATGATCCTATGTCATGTCTGTTGTCTCCTTCTGTAATACCGCATAAATATATATAATTTAGAGTTTAATATTAAAAATTAATTATGTAAAAGAAAACGGATTTAAGGGTTCAATCGAAACAAAAAAGAGTTTTGGAGCTTGATTGAAAAAATGGTATAAAAGGGTAGGGGGACCATTTGGCAATTATGCCAATTTGTTTAATTTTAAAACCACCCCCTTCCTCTCCTTTCTTTCCCGTTAGTTCTCCTTCAACCTTCATTCTCAAATTTTTCTCTCACTAGTTCAACCTTTCTCTCTCTAAAATTGAACCCAATTTGGCCTAGAAATTTGACATGCAAATAGGAATATGTAGAGCACGAAATGGGCTTAATCCTTTGGTGCAATTTTATTTGGGTTTTATGTTGTTAAAGTTAACCAATGAAGCTTCAAAGTGAAATGGGGTAAGTTGTTAGTTGAGTTAGCAATTTTGATGGTTAAAGTTGTATTTATACTTGATTTATAACTCAAATTGTTGCTTGTGGACGGTTTGGAGGCTTTGAATTCGGCATGGGTGAGGGTTGGAGTTTTGTGATGGATGAGGAAGAGAGAGAAATGGATTAGAGCTCAAATTCAATCTTGGGTAAGTGAATTTCTAGTTGATTTGTTGTTCCATTGGTGTTTGGTAGTATAAAATTGAATGTTGGTGTGTTTAGAATTGTTTAGAAGCAAAATATAGCAAGATTGTTTAGATTTTAGCTTTAAAAAGGTAAAAAATAGGGGCTGTGATGATTTTCCAGATTTCCGGCGACCTCTTCCAGTGAGTTTTCCGGCTACCAGAAAGGAAA